>WYDI02039843.1:0-96306 GCA_009867235.2 Psittacus erithacus
GGCCAGGTTGGACGGGGCTTGGTGCAACCTGGTCTAGTGGAAGGTGTCCCTGACTGTGGCTGGGGGTTGGAACTGGATGAGCTTTAAGGTCCCTTCCAACCCAAATCAGCACGTGATTCTATGATTCTATTATAATTAGACATAGCAAAAGTAATAGGACATTCAGTGCCCAGGAATTGCTTACACCGCCCTGTGAGAGCAGCTGGCAGGTGGTCAGGGCTGTGATCCTGTCTGCTGAGGTGTCCAGCACTGGGTGGCACACACCCGCCACACACAGGAATGGCAGAAAAACAGCAACAGCCACCCTTCTGGCTGCTGCTTCCAGGTGCACTTTGTAGTTTTAATCCACTCTGCTTCTTCTGGCAGATTTAGAAAACTCTCACTATTACAAAGTCCTCATGTCCTTGACATGATGTTTTTCAAAGAACCGATTTCTAGTATGATTTCAGACTTAAATAAAAATTTACACATCACAGATTTATTAATCATTTCTTCTGTGGGTATATCTTCAGATTTCAGTGATTGATTTATGTGGCCAGATGGGTGCATCTTTTTCCCCCTGTCTTTCAGTCCAGCAGAATCCGTGCATGCTGTGCAGTACTGTAGGCTTGAACTTTCACTTTAAATGCACTATTGTACATAAATTCTGAATATTATTCCCTTTTCGGAATGAATGGAATTCAGATGTCAATCCTTGGATGTGGCACAAGTTGGTTTTTTTTTACCTCTCAAATAGTAAACAAGCCATTTCTTTCAGCTTTAATAGGAAAACATCAGTGTCGCAGGAGGAGGTCCTCTTCATGTCCTCCAGGTTTTTGCTCCAAAAGCCTTTGCGTTTTCTGTCACCACATAATGTGTTGAAACTCGTTAGCTGAAGCCAGAAATAAAGGGTTGTCATAGAAGTTTGCTGTAGTCTACACAGGCATTTGCATTGACATATGCTAACACCGTAAAAAATATTTGCATATGGTACAGTAGGGTCAGCGTTCCCGGATCCAGGAACCGTGAGAACAAAGACCATAAAGAGCTGAGAGAGGTTCTGTGGAAAGAGCTGGAACTATAGTAACGTTAATGTAGAAACTTGTTTCTCAACAATATTGTATGCAAGGGCTCATGTAGGCATATGGTATCTTCCTGGTCTCCGATAGTTGAATGTAAATCTTTATCCAGATGATGTAAACTCTTGCAACGACAAGTCTGCTTCTGGCAGAGGAGTGGAAGTCTCAGAAGCAGAAGGCTTCTGAAGCCCATGTGAAGTTAAGCGGGTGGCAGTATAGGGGGAATCCAAATGAATGTCCCAGCTGAGGGACTGGCTTCAGAGCAGCCACATAGGAGAGAGGTCTCCAAGAGCCCAAGCAGGAACTCACACTTCATTAGGCACCAGAAATTCTCACCATGGCATATACAGTCACAAGAAATCAGCTTCAGAAGTTTGCCCAGTCTGGAACTGAGTTATTTTGCATATAAGGTCTGTGTATTTCTGTATGAAATGGTGTAGAGCATCCCACCAGTGAAGAAACTGTGGGCAATCAACAGTGGATGTTTGGGTGAGAGTATCGCTATGATGTGTTTTAAGTTTCTGGTGAAAGAAGGTACAATGCAGAAGCAGCTTTTTGAGGGGTCTGGCTTGCTTCTATCATCTATTTCTGTTAGGTTTTTGCGTTCATGGGATGTTAATTTCTAGTTTTCTTAATTTTTAGGTCTTGACATTGACTGCAGCTCTAACTTAGATTTACAAAAAGCACAAGAAAGTCTGTCCTGAATGCTGCCATCAAATCAGGAGTCACGCTTGCAGAGTGCTGTTCTCTTGCACTCTGCTTTGAAGCGGAAAATACCAAGCAGTGCTGTGAGCTCAATTCTGCCACAGGAACCCCTCTGCCTTTCTGAGCTGGCATGTTCTGCACTTCATTTCCTAATTTTTCAAAATCTGAATATTAGGAAAAGAGTTTGCCCACAGCTGTAACAACCTGATTTATGTTTTATTCAGAAACCTTGGGAATGGCTTCCTATGACCTGCAAGAGCCATCAGGGACACTCTGACTCCCCTGTGTCTCCCCAAAGCATGTGTCCTCTTGGGACCAGCCAGCCATGCTGCTTGCGCTCCTAAGTACTTTGCCCAAAATTCCTTGTGATGCCTTGTTCAGTGATGCTGGTGAGGAAGAGAAAGAACTGCTTACATACAGAAGTGGGAGTGCAGAAGCTGGAGGTGGAGGAGTGCCTGGCAATGACGGCAAGCACCAATCTGCATGTAGATGAATTTCCAGAAGAAGGCTGGGCTTTCAAAACATTGCCCACAGAAATACAAGTACTTCCCTATGAACTCTTATGATAATTTGCAAAATATACATATGAGTTTTACAGTATTTTCAATATGGATACGTTCATGTTTATGACCTAGAATTTTTCAACAGTGAGTTAGATTATTTCTATCTCACTCAGGGTTTTCACATTTGCAAGTCTTTGCTCAATCATTGGAGTATCTTTAATGGCTTATTAATTCAAGGTGTCCCTTTCTCCACTTAAAATAAATAAAAGAAAAAACCTTCCTTTTAATGAGATTCCCATTTATTCAAAATTATTATTTAAAATCCTAAATTAGCATTCTGCACTTCAGTTCTGACAGAACCATTACATTTTATACTAAAAGAGTTTATTTAATTTGTAATTTTTAAACCACATTGGCTGCATAAAGTGAGCATCTTTAAGCAAGTTTCTGTAGTTCGGGTGCATTCCAGTCAACTACATTTGAAAAGTTTAGTCAGAAGTTTTGCCTATGTTGCTTTTTATCCTTATGTATAGCAGTTACTATTCTGGGTTTCACTGTCTGGTCTGTAAAGTTAAATAGCAGCTGAACACACTAGCAGCAGTATAGAGAGCAACCTGCCCTGGGCAATGCATCTCTTCAAACTGAAGACAGAGAAAATCAAAGAAATAATAGTTAAGTCTTTTTTCTGAAAGAAAAATTAGAAAGCCTATGATATAAACTTACTCACATAGGAAACTAATTTCTTCTGTCAACAATATGTATTTGCTTTACATTTTAAGAAGTTTATCTTAATAATATTTTCCACAGTATAGAATTTTATTTTGTTATTCAAAGACATTTGCTTCCTTTCAGTTGTTACCTGGCATGACTTAGGTAAAATTCTGACTTACTTTTTCATGAATTAGTGATGAAAATTTCTTCAGGTATTCAACTGGAGAATCAGCTGCAAAGGTACTTAGAGCAACATGTAGTAGATAAGGGAGTCTTTGCACAGGTGAGATCTAGTACACAGTTCTAAGGAAACAGAAGACCTTTTGACAGCAAAGGAGCATAGTGAAGATGAAAATAATGTATGCAAAATGGGGCAGAATATAACGGAAAGTATAGTTACTTTTCTTCTAAAATGGAAGTTACACTTCAGGGGAAGTATGGATATCCAGCAATAAGCAGCATCTTAAAGCACTTCAGGTGCAATTGGCTGCAAGCTCTAGATCTGCTTTAATCATTTTTTGAATTGCAAACTGAGATCATTTTCATACTTTGCTGATTTACTTGGCTCCTGAAACTTGAGCTGTGCAGTTTGGGTTTTGCAGATTTATGAAGTGAAACAACAGACTAATATCACATTAATTTAATTAACTTTAATTTTAAATGCCTTGCAAGAGCACCTAACAAATGCAACATCTGCAAGGCATTTTAGCAGATCATGGTGGCTTGTTGTGCGCTCTTGTCTTTATCATAAGAAAACCTCTTGTTAGCATGAAAGGTCGCTTACTACTTTAAAAGAGAGAGTATCTTGTTTATACAAAAGGTTTGCCTTGTTTGCCTGGCTGTCATTTCAGAGGGAAAGAAAACAGCAGAAGTGCTGATTGGGGGGATGATATAATTTTAAAATCCGCACTGTTCTGCAATGATCCCATTCAAACACAAGTGGCACTGGTAGTTTGTCATAATGTTTAGGATATCCCTTGTCCCAAAAAGGAGGGCAAATGTGGCACTTAATCTTCCATCACAAGCTTTTTTAAAGATAAACAGTCTAAGGAAAATTCTGACTATCAAAAATCAGTCAGCTGGTGTTCAGCTGTCCCATTATTGTTTCAGATTTTAATGTCAGCTACTAAATCGAGAGCAAAATAGTTTTATATGCATACGAACACATATAGCTAATGTCTGAAGAGGTCCGTTGTCCTGTCTAACAGAAAGGTATGAGCACTAAATATTTTGAAGAATATAGTCAATTCCAATTATGGTTCAGTTTACATAAGCAAGCTGGAAATAATATTCTGTGATTCTATGAATACCAAAGATATGTCCGCAATCCACATATGGACAATCAGGAAGATAAAGGCAGGAAGGTTGCATAAAACCAGTGGTTTATTCACATGTACTTTACATCATACATATATATTAAATATTAATAGCACTGTATGAATATTCATCTATGCTTAATATTCATTTATATGCAGAAGTTTACCACCAATCCCTTTAACTTTTGGTGCCATAACCACTGTTCAAAGGGCTATGCTGCCATTGTTGCTGCAAAGCGTTTACATTTATCTGCTGTAAAATAGGCTGAATGGCACCAAAGAGTGTCGTGTTTAGTTTTAAAATGCCACAAATAACAGATTTATAGATTTTTTTCTAAATACATTATTTTAGCTTGACAGCATTAATCATTCATGCTTCCTTCTTTCATTTTTCTACCTGCAATGGATTATTGAAACAGAAAATAACAACGGGGAAGGCTACAAGCAGTATCAAAATGTCAAGTTTGTACTTACAGTTGTATGTGCGTAGACAGGGTCAAGAGCCTCAATTATTTGTATATGTACACAGTGGTACTACATGAAAGGTTATGTCACCTGCAGCTATTTTCTTGCAGATTTAAATAGGACTGATATTCAGCTCCGCAGTCAGCCACTGACATGGAACATAGAATTGTAAAATACTATGAACTCTCATGTCAGGACCTAAAATATGAACTGGGTGATTGCAAGGTGTAGCTGTGGGCAATCCTATGTATTGCAGTGTAAGTCCTTTAAATTACTTTGTGTTATCCCTGACCCGTTCTTTTCATTTAAGCATAATTCGGAAACAACATGGAAGCATTTTCCAGGGAGAAGAAAACCCCTTGATATTGCCTGTTTTTGCTGTAGTGCTTGCTTGTGTTTTGAGGGCATCTGTGTATTTTGGGTTTGAGTTGTTTTGAGGGGATTTTTTTGTTTGGTTTGGTTTTCTTTTGTCTGTTTGTTTGTTTTTTAAAATGCTTCATATTTCCATGAATCCACCCAGGTATAATAACTTTAAAAAATCCAAGACCATAGCTTGCATGTTAATGAAGTGCAAGTCTTATATCAAAACTGACAGCAGCACTGTTTGGAGTAGGATGTGTGGTGGAGCTAATCAGTATATTTTCACAGTGGAGGGAGGAGGAGAGGAGCTAATCAGTAGATTTTTGCTGGTGATTTGCTTATTTAAGTAACAGTTAAAAAAAAATATATTAGGAAAAAGCGTTAGTATGGAGTTTTCTTGACCAAGCTCCTTATGGGTAATAGTCACTGTTTTGAAAGGTCAGCACAAGACCTACAGGTCAGAAAGTCATATTTTTGAAGAAGTGATTGATATAAAGGTACTCTATATCTTTAAAGCAACCCACTAATCCAGCAGTAATAATCATATATATTGATAGACTTGTACATCACTGATGTATGACAGCATGAGGGACACAGTTCAAGTTGTAAATTCAGCTTTGGCATTTATATCTGTGAATTCTTGAGACTAACTTACTACTTCAATATCTTCAGACTTTAATGGCAGAAAAAAACGTTACTGATGGTCCAGTGGTACGTTTATGTACTGTTAGTCTTGTTTTGATTCAAAGTATTTATAGCTAATGATGTAATTAACACTGGGAAATAACTATCTTATCAGACAAGAACATTTCAAAGAATAAATGAATAAATGGTCAGACATTAACTTCAACCTCTCTGTCTCTAAACTGGAAGTTCAAACCACGTATATATACTGAATTAAGATTATCATTGAAAACTCATTTGAGACACACCATTCACTTAGCAATCATGCTAATGCGTCTTGCCAATTTTTACAGTTCCATCACCAGAAAATTCTGTTCGTGTTAGCTTTTTATCAAATCTGAAAATACAGATTTCACTGTCTCAAACTACACTGAAAGTAAATTAAGGCATTAAGTATTGCCAAATGAATATGTTTTTCAAAATAATACTAATAAAATAGATGGTTAGAAGGACTGAAAGATGGAACACTGGGTGCTCATAGTCTGTCATTGCAAGAGAGATGCCTTCAAAATGTGGGGGGCTGAGGAGCACTTCTTCATGGCTTTCACCCCATTTGAATGGGTCCTGCTGCCAGTATTCTCTGGTGGGTTAATTTGGCTCCATGCTGACTCTCTGGAGAAAGTTTAACATGGAATTTTTTTCCATGTGCTTTCTTTCCTTCCACTTTTTCTGCAAGAGCAGGTTCCATGAGTCATGTTAAAAATATCTTAATATTAGGGCAATATTCATTGACCACAAAGAAACCTGCTCATAATAGTCAGTATTCTCCAAGTAATAATATAAGTGAATAATATTTTATAGTCACTTTGCATCAGTCTCTTTTTCCAGGTCAGTCCATCCACATACAGTTAGAAAAGACTCCTCCAAGGCAAGTTATTTATGGGTTTATCACAATTCCCCTCTTTAGATTCTGTAAACAAATCCAATCACTGGCTGTTTAACATTTTTATTACATAAATTCCAACATGCAATAGAACATTACTGGGTACTGCTAATAATGGTGTGCATTTCAGGCGTATTCTCTTTTTGTCACAAAACCCTTAAACCATATTCTAATAACTGTGTATAAGATATAATTGGTAAGAAGCATCACATTCAACAACCAGGAAGAATATCTCTGTAGTGCTTTTTGTTGCTCCTGTTTTCATCTAAACAACCACCAGACATTTCAGTTCCTTCAAGGAAAAACAATCCATGTCTCCTGTGATAATCCAAACATGCAGACACGCTGATAAATAAGATACATTTACAATTCTTTTATTACTGGATTCTATGACAAGATAAAATAAACAGTATTTTGTGGAACATTACAACTTATAACAAAGCTAAGCTACTGTCCAAAGATGCTGAAAAATTCCAGTATAAATACACTTTATTTTTGGCTGGCTCATGGATGATTAGGGCATCCCAATGCTTTGACAATTTTCTTCTAACACTATGAAGAATTTCATGATTTCCCTTCATCTTACTGCTGCTGCAAGCTCAATACATCTTTTTCTAGTAAAAATTATACAAATCTATGGTTTTTACTCTTCTTATTCACCATAAATCCTTGAGATAGTTTCATATATGTTAACTACAATCTTTCTTTCCCCCTGCCACCCCTCCCTAGAGTTCAACCAGCAAAACCTCAGATATATTGCACAGAAGAGGAGCGGAACAGAAGGAAACATCACTTTAGTGAGATTTTAGTAATTTCTATTTATAAATATCTACCTGTATTTCTTTTACATAAACAATAATGAAAGATCAGGAAAAGGTTGGGTCATCAACTGGCATCTGTTTCTCTGCATGAGATGTCCCAAGAAAAGAATATTTACTAAGCAAACAAGAGTTACATGATGGACCATAATGTAGAGTTTTCAAATTGTCTTGGCAGCTGTTCACCTGTTGAATAGCAATGTGACATTCTGAGGAATTATTTGCTTGATCCTGTCAAGGCAAAAGAAAGAATTTTGATATATACAGAAAGCCAGCTATGCTTTTCTATTTAATAACCTCCCTTCACAATATACTCATTTGTGAAGCCTGACTTTACTGATGAGAAGGGACAGGCAGATCTTTGGCCTTAAGAGTTTGTCTCTGCCTTTGCTTTAGAGGACTTTCTTTGGATAAGAGCTCTGATTTTTTCTTGCTCTGGCTACCCTCAAGATAATCCTTTTGGTCCCTGGGCCTCCCAGTAGGCTGGCTTCTGAGAGTTCTCCTCCTGTTAGAAGGGAGACAGAGAAGTAACACCCGAATCTCATGTGCTGTCTCCATTCCTTTCCACTTGACCAGCTTCCCACTGACCAGCTGTCTGAGAATCATTGATAGAACCTGTCCATGGGGCTGGCCCTCTGCCTCCATCCACATTGGTGGTGGTGGGAGGGCATGCAGGGACTAAAATCCAAATGCAACTTATATGTTCTTAAAAAGCTAGAAATCTGACCAAAGCTCATTACCTTTAGTGTTATTCTCTGCTCTGCTCCTCTTTACTTTTACCACCTGTTGTGTAAATTTTTATGAGGAAAGGCTAGCAAAAGAAGTAAATATATTTTTCAGTGTGCCACTGCCTGCCATTCCCTGTTTTGCTATTACGCATAGGAGTTTATTCTCATTTAAAGATTCTATTTACTGCCCTCTTATGCTTCCTTTATCTCTGAATTTACTTTTTTATGTGCTCTGAATATTTGGGCAATAAAGCTTTCTTTGCATGGGTCACAGTTTTGTGACATAAAAGCAGCAGAAGAAATGTAGGTCCTTGTAGCCTACCCCAGTCAGTAAGAAGTTTTGCATGCAAGGAATAGTTACTATGTTTTGAAAAACAAACAAATAAAAAAATAACAAACACCATAGTTGGAGAGCACAATCCCTCAAGCAGAGTGCCTGTTCCAGGGGTAAGTGCTAGCTATGTTATGCGCTCAACTTACCATAACTTCAAAAGGCATTCAGAGCACAAAATGCATTTTGCTGGTTTATGCTTTAAAAATTAAATCCAGATTAAATCTGGAAAACTGAATCAAAACTCCCAGTGGAGAGAGATTTGCACTTACAGTCTGTAGTCTTGAAGCTGAGCTATGTTAAGTCCTCAGAGATGATAGTGAGTGTCCGAAAAGCTAATAGATGTCATTTTACAAGACCATGACCCTGCAACTGAGTCTGATATACTGCAAATAACTTTTTGAAATACACCAAAAAGCTTTTTTTCTGTCCCCGAGTTATGTTTTGGATCTGAACTGGTTCATAAATTAGGTATGCACATCTGATGATTTAGAACATGCAGTTTGCATGTGGAAAACTCTAAAAAATTACATTTATAATTTTGACAAATAGTTATGTTTTGTTCTGTCTGCCCTGAGTTAGGGTACACTATAGCTCTTTGTTTCAAGCAACTGACTGAAGTATTAGTAAGGTTTTCTTTCCATTTTCCTAGAACTCCCCAAGGTCTATAGTTTTCTTTGCAGAAACAGTTGCCATTAAATATGCTGTATGTCAATGCAGCAGTGAGGTGGTTAATTTTGACTGAATATTATGCTATATAACCACTTGGCATTTAACTTGAAAAATGACTTTCTGCTTCACCTGTCAGCAGCCCAGTTCTCATCAAATAAGTGAGCGAGGAAAATTTTAAAATTTCAATTTCCTGATGCTATTAGACACTACTTCTTCCATACTTAAACAGTTTAGCAGTGAATATCAAAACATGTACATGTTTTGGTATTCATGCCATGCATCACTCTACATTCTATTACAATAGCTTTTTTGTTTAAGGGGTAAAGAGATGCATGGATCTTTATCTTGGGGTTAGGAAAATGTATTGCAGGAACATGGCCAATCAGGTTTCTGAATAACTTTGTAACATAGTACCATAACCCTGATGCAGTGCAGGGAATTTAAAATACTACGACTCCACAGAAAGAAAGCATTCTGGATAGAGACAGCATGCGCACTGATCTTGTAGTGTGCTTCCTCAAAAAGCCAGTGCCTCCTGCAGTATTTGTCTACTTTATCCTTTTGGCTGCCAGACAAATTATTCTGATAAATCATGCAAAATACTTTTTTTGTATTTTCAGTATATTTTAGAGATTAAACCCATTGTCATTTTGGATTAATGACAGGTTTCCTTTGTTTCTGTTTCCAATACAAGATCAGTTTTCACTGATGGTTAATACATCCCCCAACAGTAAGAAAACTTCATTGACACACAGAAGGCACAAATGAGATTTCCCCATTTAATTTTCATTTCTTATGCTACTTTACACAGTTTTCACTTTACCACTAGTAAGTCTGGAGACATTTTACTCAGGTGGAAAAATGCATCATCTCTGCTGTATTTCCCTTTATTCTTTGACATTAGTTTTTATTGCACATTACAATATGTATAAATCCATAGTTGTATAGTAGCAAACATCAAACATCATTTGAAATAATATTTCAGTGTAAATATGAGCTGGTATCACTAAAGTCATTATTTTTTGTTCATTTATTTGATTATTCTTTGTCATGATTCAAGCCCAGCTGGTAACTCGGAATCATGCAGCCATTAGCTCACTCCCTCAGCTTCCTCCCCACCACTCCTGGAGGGATGGGGAGGAGAATCGAAAGAATGTAACTCCCATGGGCTGAGATAAGAACAGGCCAGTAACTCAGGTATAACACAAACCACTGCTGCTACCACCAATAATAATAATGATAAGGGAAATAATAATGGAAGAGAATACAACCTCTCACCACTCGCCGACGAATACCCAGCCCGACCAAGCAGTGGTCTAGCCCTTCCGAGTAACTGCCCCCAGTTTACATACTGGGCATGACGTGCTGTGGTATGGAATACCTCTTTGGCTAGTTTGGGTCAGGTGTCCTGTCTCTGCTTCCTCCCGGCTTCCCCTCCTCCCTGGCAGACCATGAGACTCAGAAGCTCCTTGGTCAGAAAGTCCTAAGCATTACTGAGCAGCAACTAAAACCATCGGTGTTATCAGAGCTGTCCCCAGGCTGAAAGTCAAAAACACAGCGCTGTATCAGCTCCTAAGAAGGAGAAAAATGACTTCTACTGCTGAACTCAGGACACTCTTGACAATAGACTCAGTAGTGTGGATTACAGAACAGTATGGACAGTTTGTCTGCAGCATTCACTGTCTTAAAAATAGATGTACAGAAGACAGGTGGTACTTAGAGATCCAGGGGTGAGAATTACATGGTGGGATTTTAAGTCATACCTATAGTTAAAAAAAAAAAAAAAAAAAAAAAAAAAAGGTAAATGGGGGCTAAATTCTACTACTTTCAAGAAATACCAAGTTATGGATTGGAGTAATCTGCCTAGTATTTCTACTTTATTATAGTTTAACTTTGCTAAAATGATGAAAGTTGAACAAAGAGGCAAAAACCCCAACCATGAATCAGACGCAAAAGCTATGGATGCAAAGCTGCCAGGTGTTTTTTAAGTGTCTCTATTCCTGGTAACGCTATTCAGGGGTTTTAGTGTTTCCAGCAATGGGTGTTTTCTCAGCCATCAGCAAGGTCTTCTGAAGCTGTGAAGAATGGAGGAGAGCAGCCCTGGCGCCTGCCCCCACTTGAAGCACCATGGGGCCTTTGATGCACATTTGTAGGTACAAAACCACATCTGGGAGGGAGCACTGTCCATTGAACTTTTGTTATAAATTTCTAAGAAGGCTAGGTTGTATGTGAGTCAGAAAATTAAATATACCTTGTACCATGCAGGGATAAGTATGGCGGTTTAGTGACAGTGACAATAGAAACACCATGCCCTTAGGGTTGATTACAGTTATGCTCTCAAATTTACAAGAATTACTATTTAATGAAACAGCAGTAGACACTTCTAACCTGTGGGTAAATTAGTAGACTGCTTGCATAATGTTGTATGGTTATTAACTTGATGGCATTGCCCTCGATTTACTCTGTGGTCATGGAACAGGCTTTGCCCTTATTTTCCATCCCTGATGGCACAGAGATGGAGTGCAGGACATCCCTACTGGTGGCCTTATTTTTCCCCACGGAAGTGTCTGCTCTGTTTTCTTAAGCTGAGAAATATGAAAACTCATCTGTGGTTGCGGCATTCTCTGTGTAAACCCCCAGGACAAGGACATATTTTACTATGCTGGCAGAAATAAATTTGGTTTGTTTTTTTTTTTTTTCAACATATAAATATACACACATTTAGAATTACGTTTTATAGTATCTGCACATAAGCAGTGTGTGGCTCCACATTCTACAAGTAGTTGCCTCTGCTGCTGACTGTGATTGGATGTCATATCCATGCAGTGGTTTGTGCTCCTAAATCCTCAAGAGTATGAGCTCCACAGCCAGCCCCTCCAGAAAACAATCTCCCATAAAACAGAGAGAGGCTTGAAAGCTGCATCTTCTGATGTCAGCTTGTTGCTACAGTGTTGATGGGTATGTTAGGTTTGTGAAGCTGTTGGATGATGGAGTCACTATTTAGCCTGTGGAGTCACTATTTAGCCTGTGCATAGGTAGGGTACATGACAGCTGGAAGCTGAGTGTTTCCCAAGAGATGATAAGAGTCCATTTGGCAGTGACCACTGGAAAGAGCAAAAGCAATGAGGAGAAATGTATCAGTTGTCTTCAAGTCAGTGCCGAGGTCAGGGCAGAATAGGACTCTTTTAAGCAGAACAGAGAGAACAGTAAGTTTAAGAAGCATGGTGCAAAAAACACTGAACCTATCCCAGGCAAACTCGGCCATGGAGCAGTGTCAGTGTGGTGTTACACCCATGCCAGGCAGCTCTTCTGGGAGGCCACTTCATGAGCACCAGCCTTCCACTGCCCAAAGTATGGCCAGGCATGCAGAAGGGTGCTGTCCAGCCTTCCCAGGGGCTGTGGGGCTTGCCAAAATAATGGTGCATGTGCAGATATGTCCTGTGGAGGCCTATGGAGGAATGATAATGTTGTAAGACTTGTCAAAGTCTAATTAGTTGCTCACAGAAGAGAGATTTCAATTTTTTGGCTGAATCTTTTTGTTTGGAAGGATCCCAAACCCCTGCTTCCTGGGAGTCTGCCTTAGCTGTTGAATCCGCAAAAGGCTGCTCCATGGGATGACAGATTTTATTTTTTTTAATAATACTCTGCCTTAAAATGAGACTTTTTTTCCAAGGTTAAATAAATGATAATTAGAGTTGTGGTTATTCTAACCCAATTGGTTGCACGGGATTTCCTTGCTGACCTCCCTCCTGGTACCACCAAGGGTATTGAGTTCATATATCACTGCAGAAAGCTTACAAGTCCCCTTGAAGTGTTATGAAAATTGCTGTGCACAGCTGTTTTGTTTCTGAAAGACAAATTCTGTGCAAAAGGGAAGAGACAACATGTGGGAGGTTTGCTGCCCAGACACGGTGCTGCCATGGCAGAGCAGGTCTGTGCATCAGGACCTGTACACTTGGTGAGAATGTCAGGCAAGCATTAGCCAGTCCTGTCTCCTCCTGCCCTGCAGCCAGGAAGAAACTTTTATAAAGAAGGGCACAAATATCCTTATGCAAAACCCCAGGTATTGAGAATCATAATTCCCACATGCTGTTATTCATTGAAACCACAAGACTAGCACTCCTGATATTTTCACCCCAATGCCTATTGATGGCTCAAGTCCTAGAGCCTCATGGGGTGGAGAACACCTTCATGGTAGAGCCTCCCAAAGCTGCTGTCCATGGATTCAGATCATGCAAGATCCTGGGAGATCAAAAGCTACTTGGTCTGGCCTCACAAACTTTCAGCTGGAAGGAAAATGGTTATAACTGCTCTGAGTCCCTCTCAGTGCAATAAAATAAGGAGAAAGACCGTATCTGCTGTCATTCGTTAACATCTCATCCTTCACACATTTCTTTAATCATTGGAGAGTATTTGCAAATATTTAAAAATGCTTTCTCTTCCTTCAGGAATTTTTATATTGGGTTTTATAGAAGGTTTATAATAGAGAAAATAACAGTTTGGATGAAATTCTGGGAATTCTTCTGTAATGCTCTTCTGCATGATAATCATTATGAGATTGCTTCCCCACTGCTTGCTTAATGCAGCTGTCCAAGTTTTGTATTTACTGGGAATCCAATTTGTTGTAAGAAATTAACAAAACAAATACTTAAGTACTGTGCCGAACCTATCGTAAAGCCGTTATTCATTTTGGTGAAAAGGAAAAAAAGAATTAGAATGCTCATGGAAAAGCCTTTGAAGCTACATTTATGAAATTGAATCCCTACCAAAATAGTTCACTCATGTTAATACAGATGCCGTATGGCATTGCAGTAATTATTTTACTGTTTTGTCACAACTGTGTGGAACTTTCCTGTGATCTAATATCTGCTAAGAGAGGCAGGCTGGCTGCTTGCTTAGAGCAACAATGCTCCTGCTCCACAGAGGTGCTGATGGGAGCTATTTGGTCCTCAGGTACAGTCATAATATTTATGCTTCTCAAAAGAAAGGCCCCAGCACTCACAGGGCTGCTGAGTCCTCCCATGCTTTGCTGTAGCTCAGCACATGAGGTAATATCTGTGCTCTTCAGGGCAGGCACTGTATTAATCCCTGTGATCTTGGTCATGGTGCCATTGCTCCTCTGAAAGTCCTTTGTTGAAAAGCACAGGGGCAAAAAAACAGGTCTTTTGTATGCTCGTGGTCACAAGGAGCACTGAGCATCTCACACTGGATTTTCCAGCTTACTTCTCTCTCAAAGCAGCCTCTTGGAAACTTCCTTCCTCCAGCTCAGTTGTGACTTCTAACTCTGAAGCAGGTCCTGGTGACTTGCTGTGCTGGTAGACATTTCAATCTCTCCTTCAGCCTCAGGACCTGCTGCTCTGGGTGCTGTTTCTGTTCTCTACCGCACTCCTTTCAAAGTAGTGGAGAGCTGGATTTTTTGCTCTGGATCAGTTTCCCCTGAGAATTGCTGCCAAGCTCTGAGCTCTGTCAGCAAGATAACTGGTATGATCAGTGTGAGCCACCACTGGTTTTTGATGTCTGTTAACACATTTAAAAATTGAACATGTAATTCTGCTCCTGCCAGTAAGAGTAATGGGCACTGAACATCAAATACAAGTACATCTACGAAGTGTGATGATTGTTCCTGTTTGGTTTTGGTTTCATTGTTGGGCTTTTTGGGTTTTAGGTTGGTTTTTTGTTGTTTGATTATTTTTTTTTGGGGGGGGGGGAGGGGCTTGTTTCTGGGGTTTTGGGGTGTTTTTTTTTAAGAGGAAAGAAAACTTGCTAATTTGCAAAATTCAGAGTTGGAAGGTAATACCTCATGGCAATTCCTGCCAAGTTTTGTTTAGATTAAACAGGGCATGATCTCACAGCCCCTCATACCACTGGGCAAGTCTGCAGCATTATAGAATCACAGACTTTTTTGAGTTGGAAGGGACCTCAAAGCTCACTCAGATCCAAACCCTTGCCACGGGCAGGGGCACTTTCCACTAGACCAGGTTGCTCCAAGCCCCGTCCAACCTGGCCTTGAGCACTGCCAGGGATGGGGCAGCCACAGCTTCTCTGGGCACCCTGTGCCAGCGCCTCACCACTCTCAAAGGGAATAATTTCTTCCTTATATCTAACCTAAATTTCCCCTCTGTCAGTTTAAAGCCATTCCCTCTTGTGGTGTCACTACAGGCCCTTTTAAAAAGAACATGCCAGTGCCAAGCTCATCTCATATCCACCAGGTTACATTTTTCTGTGCTTGGCAGACCATGTTTTTGATTCACTTTTCAAAATCTTTGTTTAAAAAGAAAACACCAAATCTCAACATTTTACCTAACATAATTTAAAACCTTGTTTCCTTGCTTCATTATGGGTATTCATGTGTTTGGCCAGGTAATTGGAGTAATAACACTTTACCTGAACATTGGACTTCATTTTTAAGAGTATGAACAACAACCCATGGGGAAAGAATGAGCAAGGGGTGTGTCTGAAGAGTCCTTTGATTCTCCCTAAATTCCTCCTAGACAGTAGCTAGGCTGTGGCTTCAGAATATGAAATGACTGTTAGTCTGGTTTTGCCTTTTGGAGAAGAGGGGAGTTTTGGGGTTTGTTTTTTTTTTTTTTTATTTTTATTTTTTCTTTTCTACCCAGCAGTGATGTAAACTGCATGAAGCTTTTCAGCTGCTTGTTCTTTAGCAGGTAGAAAATCTTCAATGAGCAGCATCAGACTAAAGGGTTGTTCTCCCAATGAGGTGTTTTCTGAGACTGGGACTCTAAAAATCTTTCTTAATCTGGTGGATGAGTGTCTGATTCAGAACAAGGGAAGTACAAATAATTTTCCTGCCCATTCATTAGCCACTCAGAGTGAAAAAGCTGAAAACACTTTGCTTTAAAACTATGCTGCAGCATGACTTGCTTTCCTTCAAACTGATTTCAGTGGCGCAGACTGTAACTGTAGCATTGCTGGGTCTACAAATACCTTCAATTTCAAGTTCAATCAAATTGTTTATATGTTTGTTAACACGGAATTGCTCATATGTGTCAGCTCTGTAAGTTTGCTCCATCTCCTTGTAGAAACTCACAGTACAGAAGTTTCCTCCCTGTAACGCTGACAGAGATTTGATCCTCTCGTTAACAGGGCTGCTTAATAACTGTCTTGCTACATGGTGTGTTGGATGCTAACAGCAGGAAGCCTTATTTTAAAAGATTTAAATTAGCAGATTTTATTTACCACACTAGTATTCTCACGAGGCATCTCACTTCTATCTAAAAGAGTTTTAAATTATCAGCTTTTATTTATCACAATGGTATGCTCTTGATTTATCACACTTTCTTGTATGTTATTTACTCAGACCAATATGGCATAAAAATAGCTGTGTAATATAGAGAACTCAGAAACACGCATGTTAATTTTCCAGACATTGAAAACCGTTGAATATATCAAAGAAATCTTAACTTTTGGGTCTACTTATGACTGTATATGCTATTATGAGTAATCAGGATGTTTAAGGAAGCAGGTTTTGAATTAAATTCTAAAATCTAAGGCTGCTGCAGCTGTCTGATTCTTGAAGGTATAGTTGTACCAGTTGCAAGTCAAACTGGTAGGAGCTTTTGGGATTTGTACTACTTAGTTGTCTAGTTTCAGATGTCATTTCAGTTAAATATCTGTAAAAAAAAAAATAAATTTAAAAGTATCTTATTTTAGTTTTTTTTTATCTCTGTAACTGCTTCCCTTTTTCCTGTTTACAGAAACATCAAAAGGAATTCAGGCTCACTTGGTCATAGGATGGACATTACGTTTTTATTGGAACAAAGAAAGATGTGGTGTGCCATTCACACATGCTCATATTAAAAATTTATTAGGGAAGTTTCAACATACTTCAATTAATAGGTGGATTTTAAGGGACTTGTAAGTAGTAGAGTAGTAGTAAATGCCAGCTGATATTTTACAGAAATATTCCAAATAGCAATACAGTTTGATTGCAAAGGGGAGCAGAACCTCCAGGAACACATCTTCATTTTTGATAGTTTAGTCCACAGTAACAAAAAACACATTGTACCAATCAGATATTTAATGAGCCTCTAACTCCATTTCTACCTTATCCCAAAGGTATAGCAAATAGTGCTGCTTTTTTAAAATATCAAGAAAACATCATTTGCTCTAAAATGTCCCTAAAAGCAGGTCTAAATTGCCAATAAAGGCTAGGTAATTGTATCAGCATGGATCAGAAAGCATTTCTCAGAACTGATGAAATAGTTTGCAGTATTGCAGGACCTGAATGATGCTCTCTGTACATTATGCTGGAAATATCAGAGACTGGTCTCGGTTTAATTTGCTCACTACTGTGTATTTTGGATTCTCAGGAAATATTTCTCACTAATGTCATTCAGGTTTTCTTTAAATGTAATTTGTTTGGGGAAAGTCAGACAATTTCTGCAATCTACAGTTCACTTAGAACGTTTCGTTTGTTCGTCAATTATAGAATACTATTTTTTCCAAGAAAATTCCATGTTTGAAAATTCCCAGATCCTGTTTTCCTTGTTGTATTTGAGATTTTAAACATTTAAAATTTTAAAAATAATTCACAAGGTTGTTGCCCAGTTTATTAGTTCTGCCTCAATAGTTATACAATCATTTGACAACCAAACACACATACAGTATAAATATTTAAGAAAAAGTAAATTCCATTAAGCTGCAGTGTGATAGATGCAGTAGTAGGTACTTATCTTTGAAATATTAAACTCTAGACATTTATATCCATACAAAAAAGAGTTTCCTGCCATTTGATGAGAATTATGTGCCTGGCACTAATAAAATATTAAACTCCAATTTAAAAGATAAGTATCTTTCTCACTTTTTTCATAATAAAACATTTTACAGTGCATATGGGAGCTAATATGCATCTGAATTTCCATACAATACTGTATTTACAAACTTTTATGAAAGTTTTGTGTCTGCATTTATTAGTTGCTGCCTCTGTTTAAGCACTTATTATTTCATATAATGACATTGTGTGTTTCAATAATGCATGATAGAAGGTGTACAAACAGGCTTTATTTTTTGTAGCAGAGTTTTCTTTTGTTACAGGCGGCTGCTGCTAGTTAATTAAATGTAGATAACCCTTGAAAATTGCATTATCCTTTTCTGTCCCTATTATATAAATTAATGTCAAAACCATACAATCTTTCATGTTTAAAATAATAGATACATGTGTTTAAAATTATAGTCCACAGTTTTCTTGTTTGACAATGCATTATTTTCAACTGGAAATGTCAGTTTCTAACCTTCTGTCAAGAATATTTTGTAAAGGGCAGTAAGTAAGAAGTCTTATTTATCAAATATAGTTTATTTTGAAGTCGAAACAATACTATATGTGGAGGAAAAGTCATAATACATAGGGTTTCTATTTCAAAACTAATCTCATATGATGAAAAGATCAACAGATGGTTACAGCTAAAAGGACACAAAATTCCTCTGAATGAAGGAAAGTCACCTTTTCCAGCAGATGAATTTCAGTGTTGCCTGCTTCATTTTCAGCAAGTAGCTTATACTGACTTTTCTTTTACAACTCTTCATACAAAAAAGCAAGTGTTTGGGAAAAAAAAAAAAAAAGAGAAAAAAAAAAGACAGAATTTTAGTTTATCTCAGGTAACATCCCATCTGAAAGCTTCAAATACTTTTGTCTTGTCAATTTCTTATCAAATTCCACAATCTCCCAGCATTGCTTTGCTACCTTAATTGAACAATATTGAATATTAATTTAATTAAAAGAGGATAAACAGTTAGGGGGTTTTTCCTATTCTCATAATTACCCTTTTTTGCAATTTACAAAAATGTTTTGTTAGACTTTTTCTGCTAAGGCATTTTGTATTGTGATCAGTGATTGACAGTAGAAAACTCTGCCTTTTTAATTACTGAACTAAGTGATTAGCGTTAATAAGCTATGAGATGTAAATACTGCCATTTCAAATAAACAAGAAAGCACTTAGAAAACAAAACAAAGCCTTCCACTAAACTCAGACACAACATACTCTGAGGTACATGTGGTACAAGTGATTTAGTGTAGTACTTGCTGCATAGAAGGATGCACCTTGTTACTTTAAACAGCAAGATACAGCAAAAGATTTTGGGGGTTTGAGATATATTTTTGAAAGGTGCAGCTTGAAAACTACCATATTTTCAGATCTCCAACAGAAAAGGCAGTTGTGCACTCATAAAAATACTTTATAAACAGATAGCTTTGGGCTTCACTTTTCTCCTGTAAAGGATGCCCTCCCTGCTCCAAAGGCGGCAGGTTTACACAAAGCCATCAGCTGCTTCTAAAAACAGTGTTACAAAGCAGAACACCTTTCTCTGTACATGTAGTCTATAACATTGAAGATATGTAATATAAACTTGGGGCTTGGGGTAAGAAATAAGAAAAACATTTTTTCAGAACAGCAGGTACATAACAGTATAACAAGGAAATCTCCTTCTGTCTAATTTTCCACCTGCAAATTCTGATTGTATGCGTGGCAAGGTGCATACACACATGCACCTGTGCATCAGTAATAACTTTATTGCCTTTTTTTTTAAATTGGTCATATATTTTATCTTGAGTCAGAGTTAGTTACTTTTGAGAGGGATGTATTTTTTAAATTTCAGATGGACATATTACTAATGTTCTTTTTTTACTCATTTTAGAAGGTGTCTATTAATGTTACGGTCTTTTTGTAAATTCTTTAAAATAACAATAACCCCCCTCCCATTATGATCACAAAGCTAGGAAAATGGTGCCTAATTACAACCAGGATAAACTGCACTTAATTTCTATCTGCTGTCAACAAAGCAATTTGCCAGATGATATCTTTAAATGCCTTTAAAAAAATATTTTAAAAATCAATTAGAGAGCTAAACTCATGTTATAAGGATCAGCATTTGGGTCTTTTTCACAGAGGTCTCCATGGTCACTTTTTCTGGTAGTCCCTAGCAGCAAGAGATTTTGTGTGCTGGTCGTCCACATGATTTTATTAGTGCAGCTGCCCAGCACTCTTACAAGGTTATTTGGCTGCTGCCCCAGGCACTTCTCAGACCTTTGGTATGGTGGGGCAAGAATTTTCTCCTTCCCAGCATTCCCTGGATGGCTGAGAGGGAGCGGTGTGAGCCCTAGGTGGCACATTGGCTTCTGTGGAGTCCTTCTGAGGACTGTGAACTTCTCAAGGGCTGCTGCTGCTTCAGTCTTGCAATTGGGGAATTTTAATCTCTACCCTTCTTAAATCTTTTTACAGCGAGATATTTCAAGTCAAATGTGTTTCTGCACACTTTTCCTGAGCAGGCAGATTTGCATATGTATTAGGTTCATTTTAGCAGAATACACACACGGCAATGACACATCTCATTGACAATGTGCTGTCTGATGGATAACTTCATACAAAACACATGTTTGAAAGGAAAATAGGAGGAGGAATAGGATTAAGACTCTATGTAAGTGACGTCATGTTTCGTGAAGATGAACTGTGGGAATGTCTTGCCTACTTTGTATTTTTTGGATTATTCGATGATTCAACAAGTTTTTTGCAAGTGTAAAAAATACATTACTATACAGCATCATCACACAGGAACTGCAGGATTAAGTTTGTTCGCACCTGAAATCATTATATGCTTTATTTAATAATAAAATAATAAAAAGAAAGAAAACATACTTGGATTTAGATTAGATATTAAACAGAAGTTCTTCCCTGTGAGAATGCTGAGGCACTGACTCAGGGTGCCCAGAGAAACTGTGGCTGCCCCATCCCTGGCAGTGTTCAAGGCCAGGCTGGACAGGGCTTGGAGCAACCTGATGTAGTGGAAGGTGTCCCTGCCATAGCAGGAGGTTGGAATTGGATTAGCTTTAAGGTCCCTTCCAGCTCAAACCTTTCTGTGATTCTATGGTTTTGCCTGCTGCTACAAACTTTGATTTTCCATGCCACACCTCCAGATTGGATTAATTCCACATCCAGGCAGCGCAGTGTTGTAATTTTGTCTTTCAAAGGTGTGCAGAAGTGTTTTAATATTGTGGTTTTATTTGTGTCCTGAGACATGGGTGAATGACTGCATTGCATTTCCATCTGCATAGCAGACAGCTCAGAGTCTGGCTTCAGCATGTAGCTCAGCATTATCATCAACCTGTCTCCAAACATGAGCTCTAATTTGATATTGTCATCAACAACTGATGACAGTGTTGAGCACCTCTCCAGATCAGCTGTGTAAATGCCTATGTGTTGGTTTGCAAGAAGACCAGAGGAAAAAATTTTATTGAATCCTTCTTTATATTTGTGTGTGTGAAGAGAATCAGCAATGCTAAAATATTGTTGAATTCTTCTTGGCTGAATGAATTGTTCACAGAAGTAAGAAAGATAACAAAAACATCTAGAAAATTCCTGAGTGTTTCACCCCTGTGTTTTTTAAGTATATCATTTCACTGTCTTAATTCTCAGTGTTTCATCCTGATGTTTTCAAAACAAGAAATTTTGCTTTATTTTCCTTCTTTTTTTCATTTATATATATTTTTTTTTTTTTTCTAGATGAAAATATGGTTTGAAACAAATATGGCATCTTCATCCTCAAAGGTCTTCTTTTCTAGTCGTGCAGTTTACCATTGCTTTTGGGAAAAAAAAACCCACACAGCAACCAAACCAAATGAAACCAAAAGAAACCAAATGAAACCAAACGAAACCAAATGAAACCAAACCAAACCAAACCAAAGAACTAGATTGCCTTCACTCAAACTGTCTATTTTATTGTTCTAGACCTGTACTGGGGAAAAAAACTTCTTTACAAGCATGACCCAACCTGTGACAGCTCACAACTTCTCATTCACATGTGCAAAATTAAATGTTGTTGGGTAAGGATGCCAGTTCAGGCTAAGACTGAGTCAAACCGCTCCTGCAGAAGGGAGGGAATAGGGAAGAGCTGAAGATGGTGTGGAGAGGCAGGAGAGATCCCTGAAGGAGGTGGCCAGGTGCATGGGCTGCCCTCCCAGCATCTGAGGATAGGAAAGGAAAGGCTAATGCTGGGACCCTATTAAATGCTGTTGCCATAAAACCTGGGTTGCTGCCTTAACAGTGTTCTTAACAGCTGTACCTCTATGCTAAAGTTTGGAGAAGGGGAAAACGAAATGATCTCCATGCCTCTTGTAAGAGACAACCTTTATTTACAAGTGGTGTTAGTATCTATTTTCCCTTATTATACATTTTTAAAAGCCTGTATCTTCATCTTGGTCTCTCTGTTGTTTGTAGGCAGTACTGAGGGGAAAGTTTCCTCCTGATTATTGTACAAGGTGATTCTGGAAAACAGAAACTGTTCATAGGAGGAATCAGAGTCTCATCAGCTAAAGCGGGGTTTAAAGACAGATACTTAGACTTTGAGATACTTATACATGACAGCTTGGCCTTGTTGGTGTGGCTTGTATAGGAAATTAGTTAGGCATTATGGGTGCTATTGCCCTGGAGAAGATGTCAAAATGATTGTAGCCTGTTAAAGACATTCTAATATACCTTGAGGTTAACTTACACACTGGTGATGAATATGAGGATTTCCATAATTTTTTGGCAATTAACCTCTCTATTTATGTAGCCAACTATTGATATTCATAGCATAAAAACTGGTTATTCAGCTAAAACCCCAGTGCAATCAATCAGTGATACAGTCTATCAAATGTCAGCCTGCAGTCATTACCATCTTTTTTTTTTGCTTCTTGTTTGGGGACATTTGGGATGACTCAATTTCTCTAATCTTGTAGGATTCCCTCTGTCTTTAGAGGGGAATTCGTAATTGTTGAATTATTCTTGGCCATCCTTCATTCGGAATTTATGTTGTAATTTCAGCAAAAGCTAGACCTTGTATGGCAGTTTTCATCTTTTTCAAGGCTGCTTCTATTTCTTGAAATGCTGGAGGGTTTCCAATTATTCCTTCTGGTCGCTTTGGATGTGAATTGTAACAGATCATCCCAGAGTCGTGGTTCAACATTGTTAAGCTTATCAATATAAATATAATGTTAAACCCTTTTTAGATAATTGGGGCTAGGTGTGAAAATGAGACCAATTTATGCATAAATCGGTCCTACACTTCTCTTTTCTTTTTTCCTTATCAGAAAGAATCTCATCATGAACAGGTTTCAGACTGCTCCTTGTCAGGGTTTCTTCTATACCTGTTAACGGTTGATTAGGCTGTTATATCACATTTCAATACCTGCTTAACCTGATGCCAGTCAGC
Source organism: Psittacus erithacus (assembly GCA_009867235.2). Taxonomy (NCBI): domain Eukaryota; kingdom Metazoa; phylum Chordata; class Aves; order Psittaciformes; family Psittacidae; genus Psittacus; species Psittacus erithacus. Next base: position 23,437 of record WYDI02039843.1, read on the forward strand.
TATGCAAACAAAATTCATTAAGGCAAACAGAACTCTCCAAACTGGAATTGTGAGGCAAAAAGAAAAAAAAAAAAGGTTTGGTACATCAGCTACTACTGTATGAAACAATAAAGCAGTATAAACCTATATATTGGAAGAACCCTGGATCATAAATAAAACTAAAAATGAGGAATATGGTAACAAGCAGAGGAGACTTTATACTCAATCTTTCATGCCTGCTTGTGGGTCAGAGTTTCTTCATCAGCCACATGTGCGTGACAAAGAGCAGTTTCAGGGGGCAGCTAAATATGTGGTCTTACTGGCCTGTCCCATTTCCAGTTGGTGTTTGCTATAGGGTTTCTTAAAGTAGTTTATCTTTCTCACCAGGCTTATTATGTTCATGGGAGGCTTGTCTTTAACCTATCAGTATAATAGTAATAGATATATAAGATATTAAGTTATATAAATTAAGTTATATAATATAATAAGACTTCATTCACTATGAAGTTTAAAGTTACATTGGGAGCCTGCTTAAGGACCATCGTGCAGGTCCAGGGAGAGGGCTTATCCACCCTGCTCAGCCCTGACTCAGCCCAGACACTCCATTATTCATCTTGAGCAAAGCAGCTTGTGGAGGAAGCTTGCCCAGTCACAGAGCAGTGCTGTGGTCCCCACATCAGTGTGATGAGCTCGAGAAGGGGCAGCAGCAAGAGAAGAGACTGAGCTGCAAGGCAGGGACACAAAACACAAGGGAAGGAGATGTGGGAAAGGCATTTACCTGGTAAATTCTGCTTTCAGAAGTACTATCAATAAGAGTGTTGGAGCAGGAGAAAGTTTGCATTCAAACACATTATTTCTGGTTTTCTTTAGTGAGTGTACTTACAGCAAGACATGTGCATTGGACAACTTCTTTGCTGCTCATCCAATGTCTGCTTTGGATGTATGATAAGAGGTATGTGAATACCTTCAAAACAGAAAGTGTGATTTATTTTGGTAATGTCTACTCTTTTGATTTAATATATATATTAAGAAGAATTTATAAGAAGAATGATGTCTTATTATTAACTGTAACAGGTGAAAACTGGATTGTGAAAGAGAGTGTCCCTACTTAATAAATATGCAAATCCATGTGAAAAGACTAGAATTGCTGTCTTTTACAACAGGCTCACAACAGTAATTTGTCCCCTGTTGGAATACATCTATTTTACTCTCTCCCTTTCTACCTTCAGAGCAAAGGGAATGGGGGTTAAACTTGTCTTGATTCTAAAGCATCTATGGCAAAATATCAAATAAGCCGCATTCTAAACCAGTTCCTGTTCTTTCAGAATTTTTCTGTAAAGAGCTTAGCATGTTTTAATGAATAGTGCTGCTGGGATAATATTGGTCAGTTTTGGTCAAGAAAGAGGGTTGTTTGGAAATACGATTAATAGCTGAGTATGTTTTGATGGCTATAGCAAAATTCAAGAACAGAATGTTTATTTGCATAGCTGTATTTATATAAAAGATCCCATGACTAAGCAATCCCAGAATCACCATTGCACACATTGTGTAAGCATACCCGCCTAAGCCCAGAGGCACAATCTCAAAGTCAGGATTTCATACTGGTTGGATATTTGGCCCACATAGTTTAAGAATACAGAGAACTAGGTGATATGCATTTAATAGCAATATAACAATAAAACCCAATAAAAATAATGAGAATTATATTTCTGTTGGGAGAACATTAAAGTCATGATGGTGCAAATGGGCTTTGGATAATTGATAATACTGATGCAGAAAATTATTTTCAGTTCCCCTTCCTTTACAGTGAAATACACCTGCATTTAAAAAGGAGGAAAAAGAATTTATTTTTTTTTTTTGTTCTATTGGTGAACATTAACTGGGCTTTGACATCACTTAGTAAACCTCGAAGCCACATTGTAAAGGAATGTGTGAGTTTGCTGCGTTGGCAATCTAGAGCAGCAGCATGACTGGTTCCACTTGGGAACTGTGGGATAGTGAAAGTATGTTGCCTCTTGGCTACAACTTTGCTGATCACTGCAAAAACAAATAAAGGATGATCATTCTTAATCTGTGGTTTTACTGAACCAGTGTCTTGCTGCTGCTGCTGCTGCAATTCTGCTGCAGCTGTGAAGCAAGAGATGGCTCCCTCAGCTGATTTGCTTTGAGTATTGAATCTTGGTGCAGTTAGTGTCCTTTGGCAACACACAGTCCAGTACCCCTGGGAAAAAAAACTGAGGTGATGAGGCTTCATCTCTTTTGTGTGGGGGCAGCAACTTGTGAAGCCTCTTCAGGAGTAAAGGATGTTCTTGTCCTCAGTGATGTCACTGGTTTTACTCCATCTCTCTTGCTGAGCTTATTAACCTGTCAACATCCAGTCAACATCACAAATTAATTAGGATTTGCCGTGCATGGCATATTGAGGCATCTTCATATACAAAGCGAAAAACCTTCTTTGGGCTTATGGGTGTAGAGGTAGATGTGCATGGTTTTGTCCTAGTTAGACTTACATGAAACCCATCCTGTTACACAGATTACCTGTGGCCTGTCTTCATCATAAAGCACCAAAATGCAAAATAGCAAATTTGACTAATGAAGGAATGTTTTCAAGTTGATTTTATGAGAAGAGGGTATTTTTGTGCTCTCAGCGTAAGTGTAGACTGAAGTGGGCAAGTGCGTTCACAGCCATGGATTAATGGAAAACAAGAGCAGGTGGCAGAAGTGCCAAAGCAAAATACATCCTATGAAAAAAAGGATCAAGAAAGAACTTTCATCCAGGCCAGCTGGGCTGGCCAGCTATTCAGTCTGTAAGGGACAATGCTCTTCTGTTCAAGAGCTTGCCAAACTTTATTTATTGCGGTGGATTTTTAAATGAAGTCTCTAAATACTCGCTTCTTTCCAGCAAAGAAAGAGAAGCAGTAAGTCAGCATAGCTGAAATTTAAAACATAGACTTTGACTCAAAAATAATTTAAAAAAATAAAAAAAAAAAACCTGTGTTTGTTTCTAGTGTTGAAACAGAAATATTATAATTTCTTTTAGTACTGCTGCTTTGGTTTCCTCAACTCATAAAAAGGATACCTCTATTTAGTTGCTTGGGTTGTTGCACAAATGATTGTTGCACTGAAACTAAGACAATGTAATATTTGTAAAGTATTTTCAGATCATTGAATAGTAGACAGTTTGGAAACCTATTGTACTGAATCTTAACTAAATCTAGTTTCTATCAAAGGATGTCTCTTCATATTTTAAACCGGAGGTGTTTGGGGTTCTGTGCTTATAAATCTGTCTGTATTAGGTTGGTTTTATAATTGAACAAATTAAAGAAAGATTGGAAATGTGTTGCTGAGACATGACCACCAACCATAAAATCAGATAATCAGCAGTGTCTCTGGAAGTCTCACTGTCATGGGGACTCTCTGGGTTTGATATTTTTTCATGTTGATTTTAACAATGTAGATGGGTATAGATTAAATGTTATATCCATTTTATATTTTTGTTAGCTATAATGTGTCTGCTGTGCTAACCATTTCAGCCATGCTTTGACAGAGGATTGACATGGTTCTTAAAAAGTAGAAAAAAGACTGGCCATGAAGGCCGCATGCCAGGTAACCAGTGTTATGAGCTCCTTCATGTGATATAGTAAGTGTTAGTAGGAATATCAGTGGATAGGGTAAGGTACCTTTGTTTTTAAAATACATTTACTTTGAGAGCAAGATTCTGCTGGGTGTGTTATGGCAGTAAGGGGTTTTTTACCATGTCTACTGCTATTGCTGCTATTTTTACTTCAAATGTACAATTTTTGACAGAAACTAAAACATATACAGTAGGGTAAAATATTGGTAACAGAAACTGAGATCTGGTTTCCCCTTCCAGCTTCTGGTCAAGCTGCTTAAGGGTAACAGCGCTGCTGGAATTGCTGTAACTACTTATGAAATGTGATATAAGCTATAAAGAGCATTTTTGAAGATGTTCTGCAGGGTGTCACAATATCCCACCCTATCTCTGCTGTGCCCAGTACCACTTCTGCAGACTCTGGTGTCATGTTATAGACTCCCAAGTTATGGCAAGTGTGGGTTGACAGATAAAATGTGGAATTTAGCACTAGGAAAAATCTATGCTTGAATCTTATTGCAGCATGTTATCTGACTCCATTGACTGCAGCATGTGACTGAATTAAAGTGAATGATGAAATTATGTACACTCATTTTCATAAGCAGAAGTCAGTTACAAAGTGCTTCCAGATGTATGTTTAATGTATCTCTGTTTTATTATGGTGTCTATTTGATGTACGTGGTACTGACTAAATGGTTAAAAACACTGCAATGTGTACAGAAGTATATTGTAGTCAATATTTTTCCAAAAGTGTCAGTGTTGATAACTAAAAACTGAAATACTGCAATCTAATCAACAGTGATTTTATGGGCCTATGAGTGTAGGCTTTTAACATTTGGGTAACTCTACTGTTTGTAGACATAAAAATAAATGGCCCTAAAATTATTTTAGGATTGTAGGTTTAATATAGGGAACTAGATAAAGCTACAAAAGTAAATCAGAGTAGAATTATTTCTGGCATCACATCTGCCAGGTGCGTCAAGAAACAGATATTTTACATGCCTGCTTCATGGGATTCAGGAAACCAGTACTCTGTTCAGCTGGATTAGTCAGGTGGACTCACAGAATTTATCTCCATGGCTCTCTATTTTTTGATGTCTTATTTTATGGCGTACAGTCATACCATGCTGGTTTAAGATCCTTTCAGATGTCACAAACCACACTGTTTCTAGAATTGCCAATACTTAAACCCTTCAGGTCCAAGCACAGAAAATACTGTTAGAGATTAGATGGGTATCACTTTTCTTTGAGAGTTTGACATGGGCAAGTGCTTCATCAAGCTGTTATCAGATACTGGATATTGTAGGCACTTGGTTACTGTATATGTAAAACTGGCATTTTGACTCTTAAAAGGTACATGACCAGTTTTCTAAAGGAGGAAGGTTAATCTAAAAATCTTAGCTTCATCTGCATTGCAGTGTTGGGTTCTATTTTTTTTGCTATCTGACATTTCTATATTTAATGCAGTGGTGTATTTTCTGTGTCCAACACTAATATAGGGTCATGTTGAAAGTTACTTTGCTCAATGTCACAGTCCTCTGGATTTCACAGTAGTGGACTCTGTGATCATCAGGGGCACTAACTGTATCATGCATAGAGCTAGATTCTGATAACAATGGCTGACCATGGTCCAGGCATTATAGTCAACCCACAGCAGTAATCCCACAAATGATAGTGAGAAGCTTTCAAAAAGATCAAAGCTCAAAGCATATGGTTTTATGCAGTCTAAACTTCTGGTCATTAATGCTATTTATTCCTGGAGTTCATGATCGTTACATTTATTATCACTCTGTAGGATAATATTGCATGTTGCTTGTCTTTTGTTTTCTTCTTTAACCATCCTTTTTTTTTTTTCTTCTTCATCTTTCTTTATTTCTTCCCTCCTACATTTCCCTCAGGGAGCAAAATTCTGATTCGTCTCGGGAGAACCAACTTTCCACCTCTCCTTCTTATCTGCTAAGATTATTAACGATTAAGTAGATAATGTTAATGTGTACGGAGTGATAATTGACCCTAATTAGTTGAAAGAGGCTACAAGAGGGGTGAAAATTCAGTTTCCCACAGGTGTTGTAAGAATTTTGTTTTGCAGGCAAAAAAGCCCAACAGATAACCATTTATAGCAAGATGATATGTAGAGATTTCTTTCCCACATGGGTGAGAACTTTTTAAAATAAAAATTCAATTTCCAAAGAGTCTGAAATGTGAACATATTGGATGGTCTTAATTTGATGCAATGGCATGATGCTTTAGGTTGCTGCAATGCATAGGTGAGGGAGTATTTAAAATGCTTCTGCTTTAAATTACTCATGTAAATAACAATTTCTGAGCTCCGGAGTGATCACCATGAGAAGGAGAATTTGGCTATTTGTTCTGGTTTATAATCCTTGTAGTGAATGATGCCTAATTCTCCAATTTGTGAAAGATCCTCAAGTTTGCAATGCTGTTCGAAGCCATACGTAGTGATATGCTTGAAGAGTGCACATAGTAATGTGCACAACAGTCCTGTTTCTCACGCAGAATAAGCCCATGATTTCCATAGGTTTTTTTGTTGTTGTTTTTTTTGTTTGGGTTTTTTTTTTTTCCCTCTTTTGTCAGAAGAACTCACAAGTTGTGTCTTAATTTTCTTGGAAAATTTAATTAATTTTCACTAGGATGTTCTTTTTAGTATATTAGCTTCCTCTCTACTCTGCAATTAACCAGATTGTTCACCAGTTGTTTTGGAGGGCAGATGCTGACTTCTAAGGATAAGGAGGAGGAAAAGAGGGGAAGCTGGAGGTGATAATTCTCTTAGCTCACAACTGGAGATGGCACACCAAAGCAATGGAATAAACCTCTGAGCTGGGAAGCAGAATCTGTTTTCTGAGAGCCCTGTTTGGTCCTTAAAACCCCCAAAACTGATGGCTTGAGGATGAGTTGAGCATCCCCATCCCATGGGAGACCAGCTGGGTCACTTGGGTTTGGTTTATTGTTCCTTCATGGAACAGGATTACCTGGGTGAATTGAGTTAGGGTGAATTGGGTTAGGATGAATTGGGATGAGTGAGGAGGTGAGCCCATGAGATTTATGGCTCTAACCCGGTAACACTATATTTTGTAGATCCATCTGTTGAACCTCTCTGCTTTTTCAGAGGGTTTTTTTCTTTACATAAATGGACCAAAGTACATTCCCTTTGAATTCAGTAGGCTACTGGGATAAGCAAAGGGAATCAATACACAATGCAGTATGAATTTAATATATGTAAGCTGCACTGCATTTCTAATCAGCTATATATTTATTGTAGTGAAGAGTAACAAATTACAGTACCACTAGCATACAAAAGCTTATGGCATTCAATTATTCTTAATTAATAGGTAAGCGCAAGCCTTTTTTATTTATATTAGAGCAGATCTTGTTACTAATTTGGTTGCAAATGTATCTGTAAAAAGGAAAAAAATGTATATCTATTTATTTTGTTAGTTTAATAGTAGGGCACTCATTCTTTCCTTTTAGTTTTTTGATTGTTACTTGGTTTGCAATCAAATATTAGAAAGTTTGGTTTGCATACATTTCAAAGATGTCCAGTCTTTAATAGGGAAAACAAACCTGTTTGTTACAAACAAACAAGCAAACAAAAAGACTAATAAACAGTGTCTGGAACCTAAAATGAAGACTGAAAGTGATAATGCAAACAGAGGTTCCCTGGATTCTTTTCCCTGGAATCTGGTTCACAAGAAAGGAACAGAGGGTCAACATGAGAAAAGCCTAAGTGCAGTTAATATGTGGTTTTGATCCATTCAGTGGGCCTTCTTTCCTACTGTGTCAGTAAGCAGATAGACACAGGTCTCAACAAAACCTTTCAGTCTTCATTTAAATCTTCATTGTTAATTTTGGGAGTTAAAACCAATTGCATCAAGTAATTTTTATCCTTTAACAGAATTTAACTATTCTATAATTAACAATTGCAGTCTTTGAATACCTTCCATATTAAGATCACAAAGCTCTTGGGAAAAATTAAGCTGCATTTTAAAAAGCAGAAATTTATGTTTAATATCTTGAATTTTGGTTTTGCTCCCTAAACATCAAAAGCCATTCCATGTTGTATCAGTTGTAACTGGGGAAGCTGGCTTTCAAATACTAACCTGCTTCACTTATATTAAATGGTTTGAAAGGGGGCCTTCAAGATGCTATTAAAAAAATATTTCAGATATTTAAATAAATAAGAAATATTTTCATATTTAATTTTAGTTTTATTTGTTTCAGGTAGTTTAACAGACTTTAAATACCATAGGAATGTGCTCTTAGCATAGCCGTGATGGAGACCTGATATTCCAAAAGACAATGGCAGGAGATACAGGATCTTCTGAAGGTAAGCAGTGGAATCATTTCAATACTCAGAGCAACCGAATAAGAAGTTTTCTTCAGAGGAAATTGTGTGTACACAGGTTTTTTCAATCATTTTTCTGAATCTATTTTTAAGTGGGTATACAATTTTGGAGATGGGTGACTAATTTAAGTTACTAATATATGAAAATTAGGGCCAGAACTTGTGCTTCTTGTATGTTTTGGAAAGTGTATGTTACTACCAATGATCACAACTTAGATCTTAAAATTCTTATAGTCTCCATTTTTTAAATGCTTGAATATTTATGCACTGAGCTACAGGATACTAGTGGTGGTGTTTTCTACAGGATACTAGTGGTGGTGGTCTTCTGTGTTATGGTAGCTACCTGAAAGTGCCATTTTCCTTGCAATTGCTCTCAAAACCTAATGTGTTTCTATTTTTAAGGCTGTCTGCCTGGGCTGCTTTATTTTTTGTAAAAACTCATTACTTGAGAAAAAAACAGAGATGCTCAGAGCAGGTCTTTTTTTTTATGAATAAGGAAGCATGGGGCACTTACTAATTTCAAAAATAACTCTTAGGTATCTTATTCTGTCTCTCCTTCTCTGCAAGGCATACATGGCTAAGGGATCCCACTCGCAACACAGTAGAGCACCACTCTTTAGCTAGAAGAGCATGGTCTAGTGTGAGGCGTCACTGCCCATGTTAGGAGTTTGGAACTAGATGATCTTAAGGTCCTTTCCAACTAAAACCTATCTGTTATTCTATGATTTTTGTCTGTGTGGTGATAGTGAAATTGTAGAATCATAGAATCATGGATGTTTTGGGTTGGAAGGGACCCTAAAGATCATCTGGTTCCAACCCCCTGACATGGGGGTTTTCCAGTAGACCAAGTTGCTTAAAGTAACACCATATACAGTAAACAAAATATGCAGGCCTCTCCCACTGAGAGACTTACTGCTGGGAGTATAGGTTAAAAAACACTGAAAAACTTGATCAAGAACTAATAATTGAAAAGATGACACGACCTAATTTGAGAAGGGTTATATCTCCACGTGCCCCACACTTGTGTAGTTCAAAACAGTACACATCTTGTCCCTTTAACTTCTGGTGTATATGTCTTGTCTGGTTCTTGGAAGTGACTGTGTACAGGCAGAGCATAATTGGCAGCCTGTGACATCGCTGTCTGCAAGTGTCTTTCTAAACGCAGAGTATTTCAGCCTTTATCTAGTGATGGCTGTTACCTGAGAGAAGCCCAGGGCCATCTCAAAGGGCTTGTAGCAGCTAATTGTGCCTGTTAGGACTAGCAATTAGCTGGGGATCTCTCCACTAGGCAGCTCCGACACCCAGTAGCTTTCAGCTCTTTTCAGTTCCTCTCAGTTAACTAGCTGTGCCAAGCAGAGGAGACAGGGACAGGTAGGCAAGGGTGCCGTCATGCTCAGGAAAGAAGAGGTGGTATGCAGGCAGGACTGCTGGGGGAAAAATAATAATTAATTATTTTGGGGTTATAATGTTATAGTGGGTTATAATAAATACACCAAAACATGACCTGATTATTGTAGAAACAAAGCAGCAAGTGACCTGTCCCTCATTTAAAGGTATCGGAAGCTATAGCTGGACTGCTTGCACAGGCTACACTTCAGCTTTAAGAAAACAATAAAATCTAATTATGTATAGGTCATAAAAAAAAAATCATGTACTTATGGTGGTTGCTGGTTACCATGGTGCAAACAAAGGTTTCAATGGAAACATGAAGCAGAACATCAGAGAATTAAGATAATATATCAGTTTCATTCAATAATAAAGCTTTGCACTTACCCATTAATTAAGGATAATCGTATGCCATAAGCTTTTGTGTGCTAGAAGTGTTGCTCTTTACCATAAATATATAGATGATTAAAAATTCAGTACACCTTACAGGTATCAGATTCATACCATCCTCTGTACATATTATGAAAGAAGGATGTAAGCGTATTATTTTTTGGATTGGGATAGAGTGTTTCAATTATCTAAAAGAATTTGAGGTTTCGATAGCAATTGAGACTTGAGAATATTTACTTGTTTAAATCTTTGTGAAAATCTTTAAACACTGATAATTCAAAGATATCTACAAATGTTCAAAAAATAGGCTGGAGTAGTCTGCCACATCTGGTTTCCAATGCTGAATTGAGACATACCACATAATGCAACACCCTGTAACACAATACACTCTGATCTTGTATTGACCCTTCCACTTGATGCATCTTTAGGTGCTTTATAATCCCTAACAAATGTACCTTAAAATCCCATTGAAATATGTAGTCAATTGAGAACAAATGTCTTCAGAACAGAAATAATGTCTGATTCTTGGACCAAATGAGAGATCATGCCAGATCCATAAGGTGTTCAGACTAAAGGACATGAAGGCTTCTACCTACTCCATGAATCAGGGGCAGAGAAAACCTTGAGAGCCAGGGCATCAGACCTGTGGGGTTTATCCCCCTTCTCAAATGAACAGAAATGGAAATTATGAAACATTAGTTGCATCATTAAATGGCTACTCCTCTTAGGACTTTTTTCCTTTTGTCTCTGAAATGGCATTTGCAGGATGAATTTTCAGACAGGGAAAATAGAATATCAGGCTGGAGGGGTGGCAGGCTCAGGCTGCATAGATCCAAAATCCTGCTCTCTGGGTTCTTGCCTGGTGCTTTGTGAAGCAACCCAGTTCCTTGGCATGGAAATAGATGTTCATCAACATGCACAGACCATATTTCTTAATGTTAGAAAATAAACAGTGAAGGTTTCAGCTTTCTCCCCACCCCCATGTAAAAAGTTATGCATTTGTCTTTAATTCCCTCCTGTTTCTCTCAAATTATGCTTCACCATCTCTCAGTACTCCTTTCCAGCTGACAAATACATTTTTTTATAACTTGTATTTTAGAAAAAAACCCAAAACTGAATAAATGGAGGCCCACAATAGATCAAGGGTCAAACCATTTCAGGCTGCCTACTGTAAATACACAGAACTGGCAAACAGATGGGTCGACCAGCTCACTGGACAGAGCCTTTCAGCTCTGGGATCACCATCTGAGTCCAACTTGAAGCAATAAGAAAAATGAATTTGGTGATCTGAGTTCAGCTTCTCTTGCACAAACCCATCATCCACAACCCAGTAGAAATCTGACTATTCAAAGGGTGGCTTCACTTCCATGCAGCTTGAATTTTCTTGTAGACCTGATAAAGTGAATTTCTATCCACTGAAGACTGATCATATAGTGAGGGCAGTGTGCGAGGAGCTTGTGCTGCTAACAGTACTTTGAACCTCACCAGGAGGCAGAGAAACAGCAATGCTTTAATGCTCATCAGTACAGGAATGGATATTTCCCAGAGTATTAACACAAATTGCAGAGATGTACTCTGAAGTGTGTAAAACATGTACAATGCAAAGAGCAAGTGAAAGTCTTTTGTCGATTTTCAAAGGAGATGTGGAGAGAGAAAAAAAAAAAATAAAATTGAAGAGGAACAAATCCAAATCCTTCCAAACTCAACTTAAGTGCTAAACATGACCTTTGGATTTAAGAACCACACATTTTCACAAGAAGTTGAAAACACACTGGATGGGTGAACTAAAGAACAGCAGGAACAGATGCCATTATTTGGCACACAGTGGGAAGAGAAGCATAGAAAAGGCAGTCTCTGCAGAAGACATTTTCCTTCAACTCTCTTTGTTTTCTCTTGGGGAGATAAGGATAGGCACCGCATGAGGTTTTCTCCTTATATCAAAAGCCCTGGGGGCGGGAGGGAGAAGGGAAAGTTTAAAAATATTTTAAGACCCTGGTCATAAACATTTTAAGTTATCTGTTTTATAGAGCAGGAAGGTTTGTGAAGAGAGGGAAACACTGAGAAGGGAGCCTGGGAAGAATTTATTTGGATTAACTACAGCAGCCACTTGCTATCACAGAAGGAAAGATGTGGGAAAGGGAACAAATAGTTTGCAGTCTTTGTTAATCAGAGGTGCTTATTCATGAAGAAAGTGCATGTGAAATTCATTGCATTGCTGGCTTACAGGCAGGTGGATGAGCTGAGCTCCCAGTGGGTAAGCTTGCCATCTTCATGACTGCTGGGGCTGCAGGAACTGCTGCAGAAGGGAGGCAGAGGCAAACATTGTTTTCTCACCCACTTTGGGTACAGTTTTGAGCACATATAGATGTGTCACCCTCTGTAGTTTCATTCAGCTTCTGGACTGTTAGGAGCATGAGATAAAACCAAAACCCACACCTTGAACTTTCCTTGGACTGTTGCATCATTCAAATTGTGTGTTTCCTGAAGTGCTGCTTTGACCATGGGGGGTGGAGCAAGCAGATTGCCCCATCACATGCCCACTGAATACAAAGGAGGCTTATTGAAAGCAAACGTAATAAATGGTAGAGGATGGGTAGAGTGACCATTCAAAGAAATCAGCCAAAGAAATCACTCTTCACAATATTTTGTAAAACCTAGTCCACTTTGTGACCCTTGGTTTACATGTAAGAGGCTGAATACTGCCGTCTGAGGCCTGATGACCTTTCTTTGAGTAGTCTCTGTTCAGAGACATTTGGATCAAAGAATCACTAATTAGTGGTTTCTCACTGGGGGGAAGGAGGGAGATATTATTACGATGCTTGTGAAGATAGCATGTGTTGGTAGCCTATCTTTCCCAACAAATGACCCTATAAGCATTCCTAGTTCAAAACAATGTACTAGGAAGCAAAGATAAGTTGCTGGAGATAGGAGCAAGAAAAACAATTTAAAAATAAGAATTATTGTGAAAATCAACAAAGCATCAATCAGGTTATGTATCAGATTATTATTAAGACACCATAATTTATAATTTCCTGAAGCTTCAGAGATGAGGCCAGTGGCCTTACTGACAAGGATTCAAATGTTTAATGCTGGAGTCTCTGTCTTTCTTGTACCCACTGTTACAAATCAGCATAGGGTGTTCTGAATGTCATGGTGAAATCAAGCAACAAGAAAAATCTGTATCATAGAGAAGAATCAGGCAAACCCTTCATTAGTAAGGAACAAGCAAAGAGCCACATCATTTTTTTGAGTGCATTTCCTTTAACTTTATAATATTTATTTGAGATAATACTCTACTAAAATTGCACTTTGAATTTTCCTAAGTTTTGCTTTGAACATAAGCCTGTCAAAGTTATGCATACAAACCAGCTCTGGACATGTAAATTAGGTAAACATGTTTCCCTATCCCTTTATGGAGCTAATTGGCAAATGCAAGTATATGATTCATGCTTCCAAGCTGTAAAACACTTAAATGCTTATATTTATACACACACATCCCTATTGAAATTTATGGTCTTACTGCTCAAAGTTTTAAAATGTCACTAAAGTGACCTGAAGAACCTGGGATTCAAAGAAACTGGACATAGTCTGTGTGTGATCTGCCCCACAGCACTTCATGCCCTCCTTATGAGGTGTTAAATTCTATAAATATTTATTCCTACATAGCCATTTTTCACATGGCATTTCAAATGCAGCTCAGTTTTTACCACCTGTGTAGTGGATTTTAAAGCTTTTAACTTAGGAATGGTTCAGTTGTAGCAATCCAATTGGTATGTACTTCTGGGGAGCAATGCATATATGGGATGCCTAGGGTTAGGTAAAATAGGTATAATCCATGTTGAAAGCTTTTAAGTTAAATTTTACCTGTCCTCTTACTTTAAGTGTATGCATAGTCCATTGGGTGTGATTTGCATGGCGATCTTTTTATGTCTTTGGCAGTAAGAAGAAGTGCTAATATGTGCTTTAATGTCACAGACCAGGCAGTTTAAAGTTGCTTTATATGTAAATAAAAATTAGTCCTTTAAAATTCATTGATATAGTGGTATATAACATACAGATAAGCAAAAATGTAGAGTGAGTAAAAGGACTCGTATGCATAACAACTTGCAGGAGAGGACCTTGTGTGGTCACGTTTCTTTTGTAGGCAAAACTTATTCCACAGTTGAAAACGCAAGTGAACCAAGTTAAGCCATTTTGTTCCATGTGAAAATATTGTTTCGGCAGCAGTCTCTAATTTCCTAGATTTGCTCCAACTCCAAACTGTACTGTTTGAGATTCAGAAACATTGGAGGCTTCTTGTGTTTAATATGGACTGGTGCCTTTTGTCATTTGAGGGAAAAAAATGAAATGGCAATGGAAGCTATTTTGCTAATGTTTTTATCTATTCTGTGACTGACATCAATAACACATAACAGTTCCATTGACATTGCATCCTCTCCAATGGACCCACTGACCTGATTCAATGTCAGCTGAAATGCCTCGTACATCATAAACATACATGCATTCTCACAGATCCATTATCCTCCCGCCTGGTCCAGGAGTTCTGGGGATCCAATACTAAGCCAACGGGAGTTTGAATTCTTTTGCTTTAGTTTATATTTTCTTTCACAGTGTGAAGAGGCAACTCCATACTTTGTAGAATGTAACTGGAAGACCCCTACGCATTTTATGAATACATGAATGATAATGATGTCAATAGTTGTTCAGATACTAGGTTGATAAGAGTATGGTATACGAACCCAGATAAATGCCTCATACCTTGTCAGGAGAGCCTGCAAACCTGATATGTCATTCTGTCTTATTGTGCAAGAATATATGAATCATAATATTCCTATTAACATTGTACAAAGTCTGCAGTAGTTGCAGATGGCACCCAATGACAGTACAACTTTTATTAAAATATGGATATTTAGCATGCACCCCTGATGTGATTTCAGGGCCATTAAAAGGAAAGGGAAGGTGAACAAAAAGCGTTCCAAGGTTTCCAGTTGGTCCCCCTGAACAGTGCATTGCAACAGTATGTATTTGTTTTACTATTGAGCCTGTTTAGCAGTCAAACTGTAGGAAATCGAATATACTCTTACTGTATAAAAATGATATGCTTGGTTAGTGATACTTCAGAAGAAATAAGTGCATCAATCATAGAATAGCAGGTTGTCAAGGCTTTATATGTAGGAAAAACACAGAACAAAGAATGTAATACGTGTTGGGCACCTTTTTACAAAAGTTTCATGCCAAAGTTGATTTACAATAAACTCATCCCTCCCTCTCTCCTCCCAAATTCTTCTGAAGAAACATTCAAAGAAATCTGAGCAAACTATCATGCTCTCTGTTCTGACGTCTGTGTTATTACAAGATCATCCTCATTGTGAATTTTCTGTTTGATTGATTTAAGAAAAAAAAGGTGCATACTCTTAATGCTGTTCTGCCATTCAAACTCAGAAAGGTAATTTTCTTCATAAGTTAATGGGAAGAGGACTTGATAATTAG
This sequence comes from Psittacus erithacus, assembly GCA_009867235.2. Lineage (NCBI taxonomy): Eukaryota > Metazoa > Chordata > Aves > Psittaciformes > Psittacidae > Psittacus > Psittacus erithacus. Next base: position 38,658 of record WYDI02039843.1, read on the forward strand.
CCTGGTTTAGACAAGGAGCAGTGCCTGCACCCAAAGCTTGCTTTGGAGGCTCAGCAGTTCTCAGGACAAGCCTGTCAGTGGAATTTCACTGTAAGATGTACTCTACCCTAAAAGGAGGGCTCTGCGCTCTGCACTGCAGCCGTCCTGGCACCATTTTTGTCCAGTGGTTCTTGTGGGCATGTTGGTCATGCTCAGTTTCCCATCAGAGCCTTCTGAAATGCACAGACCTGACACACAACCTGTACAATGCACAAGCTTTCCTGACAGCATGTGAAAACCTACAGATTAAAACTGCCATGAAGTAGCCTATTGCTACGGACTACTGCTTTGCCTGATCCAGACCCAAAAGCATGATGCTGAGCCTGCTTCTGCCCAAATGGAAGCTCAAAATCTCTGTTGTGGAACAGAGTAATACTTCAGCTAGTAAAAATTCCTGGATTTCTAGCCAGCAGCAATTCTCTTACTCTCCATTTCTTCTTCAGGGCACCTATTCACCCTCCCATGTACATGGCTTCTTCATTATATGGATTTATGCTACAGACATATGGCTCTAGTTAATCTGACAATAGCTCTTTCTTCCTTCTAAGAGATCTGCTACAGAGAGGTAACTATACATTGCAATGAAATATGACGCAAATACAGGAAAGACCCTTTCATTTCAGCAAAAGACAAAGACATCTTTTGAAGTTCACCTTAAATATCCTTGATACGAATACAACCATCCTAAATACCAATACACTTGCAGTTCATTTCTGGTTTTGGCCAAGGTAAAGTCACAGTTTTTAAAACATCTATGTCTAAATCCTTATTTAAGAGTTTCATTGCCTGCCCATGTAACCCGTGCTTCTGAAATTCATAAATGGCCGTTAATGCCTCATCACCCACCAATTACAATGTGTAAAACTTGCCATTTGGATTGCCATTTGTCAGTAGTGGCATAAAAGCTAGAAAAGTTCAATGCTGCTTTCCTTTTCCAAGTGTAGAATGAGGAAAAAGGTAAGCTGAACCAATTTCTTCTACAAGGAAAAGAACAGAACAATGTGAATTTTATCTGCAGGTTTCCTGAAGAGAGAGGGCAATCTGGATGTGCTTGAAAACACCTAGGGTCCATGAGCAAGGACCATGCTTGGAGAAGCGATAGTCCATTTATCATCCTGATACTGCTTCAGACTTTGGTACTTCTCACTTATGACTTTCTTCAACAATAGTATTCCTGAGGAAGTGCCAAGACAGTGCTTCAAGTATAACTGTCTCCTCCAAACCCCTAATTTCTGGGGAGACTGATGTATGAGTCACAGTGATGATATCCTCATAGTCTATTTTTATTCCCTCACCTTAATCTATCTGCTATGTTTGTAGAATCGTGTGAAGGTACAGAAAAAGTTCTTTATCAGTTTGACTTTGTGGCATTGAGCAGTTTAACAGCATGAAGGTTTACAAAACCTGTGTTATTTAATATGTCATTGTCTGGGAAAAAAATATTCCAAACTGAAACATACGGACATCTTTGTGTGTCTTTTGGAATAGTAATTTCAGACTGGTCTCCACATTAATCCCTTTTTTGTTAATTTCATTGGTTTTAGTGCCCTTTGATTTCCCTTTCATTAAACAAACAAAACCAAAAAATTACTTTTTTCCTGGGCCGAGCAGATACATATACAGGTATAGTCAAGCTCATGCTGCACAAGAATGTGATGAAGATATTCATAAAAGTAGAAAGCATCAGCTCTGTATGCAGCTAGGAACTGAACTCTATATCTAGAAGCATTCCTTTATCTCAAAGTTCAGGGTGCAAGTAAGGGGTTTCAGGGTGCAAGATGTCTTCTACAGCATAATTTTTAAATGGAATTTTCATGCACTCTCGAAATAAATTGAAGCAATGATTTACCCATTGGGTGTCTCTTCCCCTTTACCTCTCAGAAGATACATACTTTTGTGGCTTTAGTATTTCATTGTTATAAATTTCTTGGTCCTCTAATGGATTTTCTTCAGGGTCATTGCACAATACATGATCCAGAACATCTGTGCAAAGTGATGCAGAAGAGGCATGTGTGTGTATGTATGCATCTATATAACTGATTCCAGCCCTTTAACACCACCTTGGATTCTAATCCATCTGAGGTCTTCCATGGCCTAAACCAAATATTTCTATCCACTGTGAAATGGAATTGCAACTTTATAACTCTGCTAAAACTAAGTCTATATGAAGGCCTTCATGTTTTTATAGTGAGATTAATACTGCTGCTAAATTCTCTAATACCATGCAGCCTAGTTATAGCCTGGTATGATCTCCCCATGAGTGTTTTTAATGTTGTAAACTGATTTTGCTAAGCTTCGTGCACTCAAAAATTTCTGAACACCAGCCAGATTCCTTTCAATAACCCTTACTGTGGCACCATGAGCTGAAGACCTTGGAGCTTGTTAGACTTTTCTGAGAATCTTGATAGTCTGGGAAATAAGTCTGTGTGTAGCTGATGAGTTCTTTCTGGGGCTGTAGATGTTATGAATATATGTCACAGATGTGTCTCCCATCAAGCCTTGCTGGATGTCTGCATTGGAGGGCTGGCCTGGACAAAAGGTATAAAAGCTAAGCCAGGGCCAAGTTGCTATGCAAGCAACACAGTGACCACTTGCTCAGGCTCACCAGGACAGTCAAACTCTAGAAAGTAAGAGCTTCTTGCATTTCCATCATAGCGGACCATGCAGACGTAGGAGGATAGGAGAATTGTATGGAGAATTGCAGGAGAAAGTGAGTTTGGCTGCATAGCTGCATGGAAATTATACTAATTTTAAGTGTGCTATGAAGCATGTGCAGGATTTAAATTACTTTCTGGAAGATTTTATTCTGTTTATCTTACCTCTTTTTCACAGGTAGTGTGCTAAGCTCAATGTCTGAGAGAAGTTCTGCAATAACTTGAGGCCTCCAAACGCAATTCTGGTGTTTCAGAAAACCTCACTAGGAAGCACCAGCTGTAGAAAGGAGCTCAGAGGGGGAGTCTGTATTTCATAAATGCCCCAGTGGGACCACACTGTAGCTTAATTATATGAGGGTAATCTTAAAGGTGAATATATCCAGGGATGGATCTCAACACTGCATCCTGATGGATGTTGAGCAAGGGGAACACGGCTAAGTTGTTGGACTTGCTCTCAGATCCCTTCTGCTCCTCGATGAGCAATTCTCTGGATGAACAATGCTGGTACCAACAAGCATAAGACCAGAGAAAAGCAGAGGTGACAAAGAAAAGGAAGTTAAATGGATAAATACTTACAAAGTTGCTAGAAATATGAAGTACTAACAGCAAGTCATATCATATATAGTGCTTTTCATTCTGGGACAAGGGGGGATGATTTGGAAGTGGTATTGAAGCCAGTCTGCAGCACAGACACTTGTCAAGTGGCAAGCAGCATTTTTCATGTTAATGGAAGAAGCATATTGTGTTCTAACACTTCAGATTCAACCCTGTTCTCATAAAAAATACCCGTGGATTTCTTGTGAACACAAAGAGAAAATAAGGTGTCAGTCACAGAGAACTCCATCAAAGATATCCAAATAGGACAACTCATTTTATCTGCCTAATGAGTTTGAAAGGTTAAGGTAATTTTGTCTATACCCAGGCATATTTTTATTTCAGGTATTCTAGCTATTTCTAATGTAACTTGTTACATTTTGCTCATTGCTTGTCTTTCTGTAGACATAGGTTGCTATTCAGATAGATTTTTTTTTCTCTTTGTTATCAAGGCTGATGTGATAAAAACAGGAGAGAAACAAGGAGATACAGGAGGAATATTCAGAGTTTTCACACCACAGAAGGTTGACAGAAGAATAATAGACAGGGTAAGTACTGGATCCCTACTAAGTACTGGTGTAAGATATTGCCCATCAAATACTTCAAAGTAATTGTTTCAGTCTCTCTTGTCATGAGTTTATTGTCTGCAGTACTACTTCTGAGTCAGCCCAGGTACTGCACTATGCTGTAGTGTTAGTCAAAGGCAATACAATAATAGTGTAAAAGTTGCAGGAGGTGAATGCAATTGCTGGAAATTCTATTGATGACATTACTTATTTATTTAGTAGACAGAATTTAGAATGGGAATAAGGATTTGTCTGTCACCATCACATCAGCCATCAGTTCAGCACTGCCCTAGGCAATGAGTATGCTGTTACTAATTTTAGTTTGATTTGTTGTCATTCAGTCCAGATAGTTTTTGAGGTTCATTTAGTTGCTGTTAATAAAAAAGAAAGACAGAAATACTGTGTACTGGCAAGGGAGGGTACTCAGAAATCCACTCCTCAAATCACAGTCCCTTCAGTTTTTGCTGGAGACATGACAGTGAGTTAGTTATTTCCTCCAGAGAAAGGAGCAACAACTTGACTTCCCTTCATGACTTGGTGCTTTCTCTTGGGGGACCAGTGTCACAGCCACATCCTGCAGACTGCATAGCATTTGCACTGCCTTCTGAAAGAACACTTCTTATGCTGAGCGCTGGAGGGTTCATACCTAAGAGGAACAGATTGAGAGAAAATGTAGTAGAGGTACTCAAAATAATGATTGAAGATGAATGAGTTGCTGTTCTGCAGTCTCTAAATGCCATCATTAGTGCTAACTGGGTAGTTGCTGCTGTTGGTAGAAGGAGGTGTTACCTTTGCTCAAGTAGTGACTAAACCATGCAATTCACTTCCATGGGAAAGTGAGTCAGAATTTTCTGAAATTCAAAAAGACTCTACTTGTCATTTATTTATTTGCATGGTATTTAGAGCCCAGTGGACAGAGACAGCTAAGCTAACACAAAAGGTCATTTCCAGCTCACAACAGCTTTGGGGCACAAATTATTCACTTGCTAAAGTAATACTTTGTTCTTTCCTAGTACCATTCCTGTATTGTCACCATTTTGCAGTTATTAAGTGTCTCTAAATCCCTCTGCTGCCCTGCATGTTGCCTTTGATGTAGGTGAGAACAGATATACCCACTTAACAAATGTGTGGTAGATTGACCCAGGCTGGATGCCAGGTGCCCCCCAGAGCTGCTGTATCACTCCCCTCCTCATCTGGACAGGGGAGAGAAAATATAATGAAAGGCTTATGGTTCAAGATAAGGAGAGGGAGAGATCACTCACCAATTACTATCACAGGCAAAACAGACTTGACATGTGGAAAAAAATTAACTTAATTTATTACCTATCAAATCAGAGAAGAGTAATGAGAAATAAACTCAAATATTTAAAGCACCTTCCCCCCACCTCTCCCTTCTTCACAAGAATAACTTTACTCCCAAATTCTCTACCTCATCCCTTCCAGCAGCGCAGGGGATGGGGGATGGGGGCTGTGGTCAGTTCATCACATGTTAATTCTGCCACTCTCCTCCTCAAGAGGAAGGATTCCTCAAATTCTTCTTCTGCTCCAGCGTGGGGTCCCTCCCACAGGAGACAGTACTCCATTAAGTTATTCCAGCAGCACTACTACCATCAAAGATGGGCTCGGCTTTGGATAGTGGTATGTCTGTCTTGGAGCTGGCTGCGCTGGCTCTGTCAGACATAGAGGAAGCTTCTGGCAATCACCCCGGTAGCCTGCTACTAAAACCTTGCCACGCAAACGCAATACAAAATGATAAACTAGTGAGACACAGAAGTTAAGCCACTGACAAAAGGATACACTACAAGTCAAAAATGAGAGAAAAAAGACCACAGGAATGTGGATTTTGTCTTCTAACATCTTTAGCATTATCACATAATTGAGTTTTCTTGCCATAAAATGTCCAAAGATAAGAGTTTGCAAAATATGGTGATTTTGTTTGTGCAAAATACACCTGTTACAAGCCCCTGACAACATGCAAAGATCCCAAGAGAGCTCTGAAAGAGCAGGCCCTTCAAGTACGGCATAGCACTATCTGCAGCATCAGCGCAGCATCCAGGAAACTAGCTGAAGTGGATTGCCCTGCTGAGATTGCTGTTCTGCTTCCAGGGGTTCCAGGAGACCAGTGGCAGGATTTTGTGGCAGTGCATCATGGTCTGTGGATGCACCCAAATCTGCACTGACCTGCAGCCAGGAGCTCCCAGAAGCAGGAGCACAACATGTGCACAGGAAGGGCAATGCTTCTTTTGTACTAGTACAGCTACAGTTTTAATTGTGGTGAGGAGTCTTGCCCTCATTTCATGCCAATGATTCACTGCAAACCCAGAAGCTTTTAGACAAGAGAGGCCTGGCTGACACTGCAGTCTGCAGAGGAGTTTTATGTTGCTCCTCTGAATGAGGAATGCATTTACAGGTCTCTCCTCACCGGCTCCCCATTCAGGACAATCAATGAAAACATGGTGTATGGGGGCAGCAGGAGAACTAAAAGCAAGCCAAGCTGGAGCTGTTGAGAGTTCTCAGTTCTGTAAAATCAAGACAGAAACCTCATCTATGCAGTATTTTTACAACTAAGAGCCACCTTGCATTCATTTAAAAGCCTCTAGAAGGACACCTCTGAACCTCCTGGGTCCAAACAGCAGCAAGGTTCATTTCCTTTTGCTCATTGAGCAGTGATGAGGACCACCAGAGGTGCTGCATTGTGTAGCAATAAGACATTTGTTACGGTCTGAGATGGAAATCCTATCTGGTATAATTATTTTATATTAAAATAGATGAAATTTTGATATGGAAGTATAGAATGTTGTACATTACATTAGCCAGAGAACAGGATATTCATCTTTACTTTAATTTGTAGACTTCATAACTTTGTTTGCACTCGCTACAAGATAACTACTGTACATTCCTAAAAAATGACATCTTGCATGAAAAGGCTTAACAAAAGCCACAGTGCTGATAATTTTCTTGTGGATCAGGGAGGACAGATCTCTCTGTGGTTTCACAGCCATGGACCAAGTCTTGCCTTTTATCATTTTCAACTAAATTGTAAGGCTGTCATGGCTGCACATTAAAGGAAATTTCTCTTGATGAACTATTTTACTCAGTCATGTGAAACTTGATTTATTCTCTTGGACCAAACATAAAAATGGCATAAACCTCATCTGGGGAGCTTGTATGGTCGGGAAAATACAGACATGGTGATTGTTTTAGAAATAGGCATATGAATTAATTTTTTTTTATCTGCTGCTGCTCACTGCATCCCAAAATTTTGGAAGCCATTTGTGGGGTTATGCTTGGAGAGCTGAGAAGGTAGGGCACTGAGTAATACATGTGGAAGAAGGCAGTGATATACTGTCATTGATTATTTTGAACGGTGAGGAGTAAAGTACTTCTCAGAGGACTTTGGCAGAAGAACGAATGATGCATGTGCAGCTGGCTGCTTTCTGGATGATGCAAAAGCATTCATTTTAAATAATAAAATCTTAACCAGATTATGTCTGTATTCTAGAAAGCCTCTCTGCTACTGTGCTAGCTGTAGTTACCTGAGATGACCACCTTCTATAGGCACTTACGCAGGGAGTATATTCTTGTATTAAAGGCACCTTTAGGCCATCACACAGAAATGCAACAAATCCCTGAGGCTGAAAGCTGAACCTTCACAGATTTTGAGCAGCAGTAAAATAGATTTTTAAGACCAAAAGTCTTTCTAAATTCATGGTCATGGTTCCCAGTCTGCTTTGTGGTTGAGGCAGTTTTTCAGATATGCTACACCCAAAAATAAATGCAATTTCCTGTTCAGTTTACATGTTTACACTTACAAACACTTTCAATCAGGACTTCAAGGCAAATGAACTTTTCAGTTTAAAAAATGTAGGAATACCTAATTTTAATTATTTGTAACCAAAGAAATCCCTTAAATATGCAACTTGTACCTTAGATGTGCCATCAGCATTGATTTAGGAGTCTGTGTACCACAAACTTAAAACATTTCAACAGATTAAAAAAAAAAAGAAACAAAACTCAACAACCTTTAACTCATGTTATAATAGTATAAAAAAACATTAACTGAACTACCAGGGAAAATGAAAACCAATAATCGGACAAAGTCATTACTTTATATTATGTTCTACAAGATTTAAATTCCTGTATTAGGAAAAAAAAAAAAAAAAGAGTAGATATTTATATTCTTCTTGTTGTTTTTCTTCCTTACCCTGGACATATGGCACTTAAAATTGTGCACAGACCCTTTGAAAAAACAGTGTGAGTTAAGAACAGAGTATTGCCTAGACATGTAGCTTTAACTGTGAATTTCTTTGCTTCGGTACCAGAGGGTCAAAGTCAAATTTTAGGTGTTAACCAAACATAGGATGCGTTTAGTTGTTTTGCCATCAATTTTTAGCATGTGAAAAACTTGATGACTCTTAAATAATTAACTGGTTTTAATGAGTGTCTAACTGTCTCCTTGTTTATGTTTGCCCTTGTGGCTGAGGCAGATCCCTGCCTTGGGGCTGTCTCTTGTGGCTGGCTGGTCAGTGCATGGCTTGGAGGTGGGCACTCCCCCCGCCAAAACTTTTCAGTGACGACAAATCATAACTGGTTTGGAAATTAATCGATTTGCAAGGCCTGTTGCCAGAGGTCACATTTGCAATTGCATGGAAATGTTAAGGTGCAATTGCTTCAGGCTTTAATGAACTCCAAAAAGAATATGCAGGCTTGTAAAGCTCATCCATTAGATCCTGACCTACAAATGGCAAGGAATAACAGCAAAGTAACCAAGAGGTATGCTGACTAAGGGAATTACCTTGATACATTTAGTTTTACATGTTTTGGCATTTAATCCTGATGTCTAGGCAAAAGGAGAGATTGCATAGAAATTACGAGTAATGATAGGAATAGCATTTCCAAGGATATGCAGATTTTCTCCTGCTCTTGCTTGCCCCTTGCAGCACCAGAGGCAGCTCTTCTCCAGCTTTAGGGAGAGAAGAGTGACAGCAGCCAATGGCTATGTCAGTCCCTGGCTGACACGTGGGGAGCTGCTGACCCCAAGACAGCTCGCCCTGGTCCCAAGGACAAGCATTAGATGGAAAATACCCCGGCCAAGGAAATGGAGACAGAACAACATTTCTTCTCCAAACTCCTGCCTTCCCAAGAATAAGGAAGATCAAAAATAGGAGTAATCTGAAGAGCTACTAATAGATTGCATAAACCAGCCTGAGCGCAAGGAGAAAAGCAGTCACACTTCAAATGAAGTAGCAGATCTTTCTAAGGGGATGATGAAAGTTTGTTTGTGGAGCTGGGGTTATCTGTATAAATAATATCCACTTCTTTTCATGTTTCTTTTTCCTCCAGTAAAAACTCTCTCCTTTCTTGAGACTCCTGAGATTTTAATTTAAAAGTTGTTACCAGACATGGTACAGAAGTGACCCCCCACGTCTGAGTAAACCTTGGTTGCTGGTGGCTGGAGGCAAGCTTTTGAGTATTTCCACTAAGCTCTCCTCTCTAATGAGACAAACTTCCCGCAGTCCTGGAGAGTCAAAAATACAGCTCTGAACACACATTTACACCTGATCTTGTGTTGCTGGGCTGGAAAGTGCTCTTGTCCACTTCCATGCTGTTTTGTGATGCTTGTACCCTGGTGTTGTGAGGAACAAATGCTGTGAAGGGTTTGGCATACTTCTGTGCCAGGTATAAACCAAACAAACAAGCAAATAAATAAATAAACACAGCTCTCAGTAGGCAAAAACTTCCTAGCAACTGCTCTGCTGATGGGCAGGGTACACCACAAAATGACCATATACTAGCTGTATAATAAGCACAGTTTATTAAACAAGCAGCGAATAAGCACACCAAAGCAAACAAGCATGCTAACGGAAGTCGCGTATATATCTCTGTGTATACAGTAAATAAGTACAATGAAGCAAATCAGAGATCTATATATAGAGAGTAAAGTACAGAGGAAGATTAGCAATGCAGCAAGTCATTACTGCATAGAGAGAACAGATATTAAGAAGAAATACATGACCAATCACCACCGAATCATCATCCAGGCCCACATTTCCAACTGGGAAGCCCCGCTGCAGTCGATGCCGGGAGTCTCAGGTAACTGGGACCATTCCTACATGGTGCATCCACCCGTAGGCAAGTATCTGGAATCAGCCACAAGAGGGTCCTGCCTTTATATACTTAGAAAAACAACCGACATTGTGCCAGATCTCTAACTGTTTACTTGTGGAGCCATGCAGGTTCTTATGATCTCATTGTTGTCCTCACCTAGAAGGTTGGCCAGGTGTCCCATTGCAGCCAAGTACGAAGGTCATAGAACGTCTGCACACCTATGTTTTCCTGCCTCTTTCTGGCAAACAGTCACGATGAACACAAACATGTACACTATACTGATACACTTTGACAAAAGCATACTTTGTTATGTCACTCAGTCATGAGAGGGAATCAGCTCTTCGCAATGTTTCTATTCATTATGGCAACATAAATAATCAAAACCTGATTAACAAGCTGGTCAGTTTAAAAGGAAAATAATGATCTTCCTTTGCATTCCGGCTCCCATCAGAATGATCACGAAAGGTTATCTGTTTGAATAAATCAATTAGTCAGCAAGACAGCTTATTTGCGAATGGCATAGGTTAATTTTTGTAACCCAAGGGCAGCTTCCTGGGACATCTTACCCCCAGAAGGTATCATCCAGCTGGTGGCCTGGCTAAGGCACTTTCAGATGGGCAAGTGCAGGTTTTGAGGCCAGCTGTCAGCCAGAAAAAGGGTGGCTGAGCTGCAATGCCTGGCGCCATGCAGGGGGTACACAAGGAAAGGGACAGGAAGGGGCTGCTCACCCCTCCAGTCCCTGCCCTTCTCATGTCCATCAGTCATTACTCTGTAGTGTTTCAGTGGAGGTCAAATAGTTGGGAAATAAAAAAGAGAGAGAGAAGAGTTTCTCTCATTTTGTGAGAATCCTGCTTTGAGCCTGCATATCAAGGAAAGCAGCTCTGTTCGTGTGTAACGTGGAACATTAGCGTATTTTTTTCTCTTTTCAGCCTTGCTTCTTTTTTTCTTTTTTTCTTTTTTTTTTATTCAAGGTCCAGGTCATTGCTTCGGAGCCTCTCTCTCAAGAACTGACACTTAAAGTGCAAATGAAGCTAATGACAAGGGACAATATTTTAATGTTAATTAGATATTTCATGTGTCTTCATTCATCAGAGCAATATTGCTCTTTTATGTATTACATGAAAGCAGAGCTTTAGCTTGGAGGAAAACAGGGAACACGGTCATAGAAGTAGTATTCTTGGGTTTGTAATTATTAAAATTATTGTTACATTTAGGAAATCCAGGAAACTTTGAAAGGAAGATACTTAATAACAATAATGGAGCTACTGCTCTAAAGGAAATGCTGGCAAAGGCTTTATGTCTTTCTTTTTCTTCCTACATGAGCTGGCAGTATAAAAGCTGTAGTGTCCCAAGCTCTTGCTAGGAGAGGAGACTTGGCTCTTCTGCAGCATTATATTGATATGTAATGCAGATGCTAGACCTTTCTTTACCTGGATTCTCCCCTAATTTCTTTCCTATGGTATATTATCTTTTTAATAGTGTGTTAAAGCAATGACGTGAGCTGCTAATGCTGTGCATCCTGGTGAAATGGTCTAATGATGATGTTCACCAGGACTAGGTGCATAACGTACAGTATTTTCTGTGAATGCTTGCATTCCTTGTGGCCTGGTTTCTGCTCCCTTTGTGTTCTTTCACTGGCTATTTGAGAAGTTGCATTTCACTGCCAGGAAGTATTTATACAAAGCAAATTTCAAAGTTGTGCACATATTTGAAGAAAATGAAATTTAAGGCCCTGTCACAGCAATGAGCTCCTTCCAGAGAGACCTCATGCGCGGGCCCTGAATGCAAAAAACGCCTGGAGAAGGTCACTGCCTCAGCAGGATCTGCATTCACCCTCCCTCCATGATGTTCTGGCTGCAGATACTAGTGCCATCATTTTAAGGTGGGTTTTTAAGAGGTAAAAGACCTAAAATCATGTTATGATTTCCTGACCATTTGTGCTTCAGCTGGGCTTGCTTTTGAGATCACTCTGGGCAGAGCAAATACATTAAAAAAAATATTTGTAATGAGCAACAGGGAATCTGAATGTAAATTTACATGTATTCTGGAACAAGAAACATTTTTTATTTAGCAGTTGGTGTGAGTGCTCACACCTAACAAGAACAGCAGTGCAAAAATGTAGTTAAGCCTTCTATTTTTGTCTACAACTTCTATTAAAAAAAATAAATAAATAAAAATGTTAGATCTGTGGTTTCTTTATATGTTGTAGAGAGCAAAGATATAACAGAGAGCAGATTCATTGAATAAAGTAGTATTGTAAATTATTTGCTTGGATTGGAACATCCTTGCTACTTTCATTTTCACTGTGTTTAATTACACTCGGGTGGTTTTTTTGGTTTTGTTTTTTTACAACATCATGTATCCTCCTGGAGAAGAATCAAATCTATGGATAAGACTTCCACGTAAAACACTGAATTTTAAGGGAAGTGGTTTCTTAATGATGCTGACTCAAAAATAATACTAACGTCAGAGCTGAATATTTCACCTAAATGAGACTGCCAGAGATGAAATGAGCAGTATGGGGTCAGAGCTTATAGATTACACAGAATTCCAGAGATTTGGGTTCCCATCTGATTGTGAAGTTCGGCTGGGAAGCTCTCACAAGCCAGGGCTTGATGTGGATTCAATACTTTAAATGAGAAAGAGTTGTGGAGGGAAAAAGATCTTGCAGCATGTAATCAGCCCGTCCTGGTTGGGGATCAATGGCAGCACCAGCATTAGTTCCAGAAGACCATGGATCTCATTCTCTAGATGCATCTCTCAATGCATGTTAGCATTGGAGACGACATGCCAAAAGGATGCCTAAAGGAGGATTTATTTTTTAATAAGAGGGGAATAATTTCATAACTCAGTATAAAGCACATGCACACATAAGATAGACATATGTACTCACACACCTCAGCAACAACAACCTTGGTCCTGGAACTGCTTACATAAAGGAATAAAACTTGTGTGCTTGGGGTTCATTAATACACATTAAGAACTGTAAATGTTCTGCCTGAATGAAAGCTGTTTGCTTTACTACTTCAGGGTTTCTGCCCTTTTGGGACATACAACGGGCAAATCAAATACACTGATAGAGGGCTACAAGGGCTCTAAGTTATATTTAACAAAAATAAACAGGCAGATACAGACACTTCTGTTCTGCTATAAAAAGACTGCATATGCTCAGTGCAGGTTTTCTTAAGGTAAGGGACAGAGCTGAGGAAGCTCTAAGGCAGCTAGATTTGCCCATATGGGAAGGCGGTCTTTCACTGATGATTTTGCAGACAGAAATTGCCCATCTGCACTGTTTGCAGGTGTTTTGAATGATTATATTATTAGCTCTGTCTGTTCAACTTTGCTTTTTTATGGTGGCTTTAGTATTGCAGTAAATAAAAAAAAGAAATATATAAGCAGCCATCTGGTTCCCAGTTTTTGACTAGCGCTCTTTGTCAAGAAAGAAAAAAGAATTCTCAGATATTATTTCCTAGTTCTGAAACAGTGGCAAATGAGGAGAACAAATCCCCAAATTCTGACCTGAATATAAAATGGGGATAGAATTTTCTGCTTTTTATTTAACTTGCTCTGATTAATCCATTTAAAAGCAATTGTCTCTGTTCTGTTCTCATTTACGCCTCTGTGAAGTCAGCAGAGTAGTTCTGGACTTACACCACCCTGATAGGAGCAGAATCTCCTCCTGCTGAAATTAGAATGGGGGGAGGAATTAAAGTGAAAGCAATCACTGTTAAACCATTTTCTGGTTTTCTAAATAGGCAACAAAGACAGATGGGTGGTGGTCCTTTCCTGCTGGGTTTTACAGGGACAAGTCACATTTCTCATACATATTTTTGCAACGCTATGACAAAACTTTGGAAGACCTTTGGGAGTAAAGAACAAGCTATTTGCTATCTCAGTAGTTAGTTCCAAATTTTTAGACTGCATTTAGGTTTTTCTGAGCTTTATATTTGATTATTGGCAATATGTTTCCAGTTAAATATTTCATATAGTGCATAAAGGCCTCTTCTACTCTCAAGCATTCTGTAAGTATTAATGAAAGCAGTGAATTTGCAGATTTATCTGGTGCCTGAATACCTTTTGCTGCAAATTGTTTCAGAGCTGGATTGCAGCTTCATACAATCATTTAATGTTGCTGCGATATTCATGAAATTGGAATTATGTATCTAAATGTGGGTAGATTGTCAGCAAATCTTTAGAGAGATGGTGCCAGACATCACAGCTATGACCCAAATCCAAATATTCTCCAAATTCAAAAAAGCCCCACATGTGGAATTCCTTCTCTGCTATAAACACAAGGCTGCATTGAATTCAGTGAAGCTCTGGACAGACCCCAGAGGACTTTCAGCAGGGCCTGGTTACACAGAACTGGATTCGATGTGTGAGGTTTTCTGCCTTGGTGCTGTTCTTCCATGAGCGGTGATGCCATGTGTGGGAATTGTACAGGAGTGGGAAAGGTCAGCTGAAAAGGATTTAGCTGTGGCATTTGTGGAATGAAATAAACTGTGAAGCTATACTTTGACATCTGGCACAGAATGCCCTGAGAAACTGTGACTGCCCATCCCTGGCAGTGTTCAAGGCCAGGCTGGACGGAGTTTGGGGCAACCTGGTCTAGTGGAAGATGTCCCTGCCCATGGCAGGAGGCTGGAACTGGATGAGTTTTAAGGTCCCTTCCAACCCAAACCAGACCATGATTCTATGATTCTATGATCTGGCTTTCAGGGAATTGGTATAATGTTGGACTTGGCAGTGCTAAGTTAATTGTTGGGCTCGATCTTAAGGATCTTTCCCAAACTAAGAGATTCTATGATTCGATCATGTTGGTTGGTCTTGGACATAGCACATGGAAGGTAATTGCTTCAGGTTTGGCTGCTGAAGATTTTATATGTGTACTCTGTATTACTGCTTGCTTTCTATCAGTCCAGCTACTAAATTAAACCTACAAACTCATACAGTTAATTAATCTTCTGTGCATCTCTGGCATTAATATTCTAGTAATGTGATCATTCTACCCTTAAATTAGTAGAAGTCAACATTCCTAAAAAGATTATACCCTTTTGCATCAGTCATATGAATACTGGTGACATAGATACTCTTCCTCTGGGTACACAGATAGTGTAAGTGTGGCTAGGATCTCACTTTAATCCTTAAGAGTTATGTTAATTCCCTAGGTACCATTGCTAAGGCTGGAAAATCCTGGTTTTCAGCAGATATTGTAATCTGCGCACTGTTACAAGACCATAGCAGCTGAATGGTGATACTAGAAATGGGGATGATAAACAATCATGAGCAAACTATAATCTGTTGTGGGAACTTTTCCATGAGCTAAGAAAAGAAAATACTTGAAGAAGACATCCAGTTCCTCATCTTAACTGACATGTTTATGTTTGTGGGAAGAGAAGCCTAATGAAAAAAAAAACCAACATAAACCAAATAAATAAATAAATAAACCAAAACCAACAAAAAACCCAAAATGAAAAACAAGACAACAAAAAAACACCAACAGAAAACCCCACAACTGCTTTGATTTGTTCTTAGTATCTTAGTATTCAGCAGTCTATAGCTATGTCTAGGAAGGCCATCTGGATACCTTCATCAAAGCAAGGTTTTATTTTGTGCAATAAGGTCAGCTCTCATGGAAATGGAGCTCACCAAACAAAGCAAACAGGGGTTTAACAGCTTTCATTTGTGCTTCCAGTTTAATAATATGAGACACAGCAACCAGGCAGGTTTGCATCATGCGTTCCTGCACTGTGCAGTACGCAGGAGGGATGCTGGTCCCAAACCTAGAAAAAACTGCAAGGTTTACTGGTGTGTACTTACTGGTGTGGCTCTTTTGTTTCTAGTTTCAGTGTTATTTGGCAGTTTCTGCTTAACTGTGCCACTGGCATATCCGCACAGCACAGCACAAGGCACAGACACTCTTCAACATTAAGGACCAGGTCTGGACATCATCACCTCCTCTGTATGTCTCTCTGACAGCTGTAACTTTGGTAGGTTGTTCATTTTCCTTTTATAAAAATTGCATAACTTCACCTCACAGACTTTCTGAAAGTTATTCTAAGACTGGTAAGTCTAAAGAAGCACATTTTTTACTATTCATTGATACATTTGGGGACTGTTTTGAATTGCTCTGTGATTATCCAGAGCATAATGTAGTTTGTGGCTGCAGATCCAGAAGGGATAGTCATGAGATATGAATTTTGGTCCTTTGATCCTGAGATCCAGTGTGCTTTTGCTGCAGGTTTTCTCTGCCTGTTTCCATATCCTAGTTGATCAGTACAAAATGACTAAAACCTGAGTGATGGATTTATTTTTTAACTAATGCAAATAATCATGTTGGTTATAATTGTTATTAAAGCTCCTTTGGGAATGTGTAGTTACAAGCACTGAACACTTTTGTCTCTCCTTTGGGTCTCCAGGCAATGTCGCAATTTATAAAAATACCAGACCTTAGGCTAAATCAATGTCCTTAGGGTTATAAGATGTTGCAAAATATCAAAACAAAATCCCAGTGTTCCAGTTCTTTAACTTCAGCATGTTTAATTAGCCATTCCAATTAACCTTTCCTTTGTGTTCCCTCATGTTTAAAGGGTTATATTAAAAGTACTGTAGAATTAAAGCCATTTGAAATATGCTGAGTATATTTCAAGGCATTCAGAAAGCCTCTTACATGAAGCTGTCCTCATTTCAGTTTCGCTAATGACTGGTCACAGGGGGAGTATTTTCAAACCTCTCCACTTAGGCTGCAAAAATGGTGACAATATACCTACATGGGTATCCGGGTCGCAGTGTGTTCAAATGGGAAATCACTTCTGCAGATCTCTTACCGTGTTGCTATATATGTCTGTGGCCACAAAGGACATGTAAGTGAAGACATACACATTCTTGCTCTAAGAATTTAGACATTGCCAAGCATTCAGACAATGTTTTTTGCTCAGAGGCCTGACAGAAAGACAAACACCAAACTAGTATTGTTGAATTCTTGTTTCTGAGGTACTCCAGATAATTTCCAGACTTAGAATAAACGGCAGGGTGAGAAACATGGGAAAAGAGTGGGGAAACACTAAACTTCTCATCCCAAGTAGTAAGATATGACTCCTGCATTCTTAAAGACAGATGAATAGCACCGAGTAATAACCTGTTCAAACAGCAAGTTGCAAGAATTATAAGCCTATGCCCCCACTCACACCTCTTTCTAGGGACAGGCAATGTCAGGGTGATAGGAGAGTCTTCAAAATTGTTTCTGTAGTCTTTATGAACCTATGCATTTGTAAATGTATGTTGGTAGCACTCTGTGAGGTAGGAGAATATTATTATACCCATTTTATTATGCCCGAGGGTGACTATGTTTTTTAGATTTATGTTATATTAGGCAGCTTTTCACTTATTATTCTCTGTGCCTAACTCTCTGGATGCATTTTATAAGCCATCAGGATTTAACTCATGGCTATGGATTTTATTATGTGAGAACAGGTACCCAAAAAATAGTGGAGTTGGCCAGTGTCATTCTGGATGTCTGTGGGAGAAGTAGAGTGGAAACCAGTCTATATATTTAATCCCTGACTCCTCCCTAGGTAACTTTCTCCAGCAGTTGTATTGAAAGATCATTTTAATTCTAGTTTTGTTTGTTGGAGAATATGAATTTCTCAGGGGTGAAGTATGATGACAAACTGCACTTACTTTTCTATTTTCTATATTTGGAAGGAGCTGAGATAATTCTAAACCCAGGCAGCAGTGCTATTTTAGTTAAATTTGTTCCACCAGGGAATCTGTCTTTAGACCTTTCTTTGGTCTTTATAACGGATAGGGAGAAACAAAAGAGATGTTTATTTTGTTGGAGCTGTGGTATTAGAGGCTTTGACTTAAGAAATCTGTTGGAGTCTGCCTTTGTTTTCTAAGGCAAGGTCAGTTAAAAATATATCATGTTTTGTGTTAAACAGTTTGATGGCATAAATTCAATAAAGACATTTTCTGATGTCCTCACTGTATGAGTTGTATGAGTTACAAAGGACATTAAGAAAAGCAAAGAACAATTTCCCTTTCCTTCTTCCTCAATTCTGCTTTTCATTGGCAACAGTAAAGTTCAACTGCAAGGCATGTGATTGTAATATAGTCAAATAACCTGCTGGTGTCTCATAAAGAAGTACTGGTTATTTAAATGACTATTCACAACAGACTTAGATGTTTCATAGCTGGTGATGGTTTAAGAATCAGATAACATCAAATCAGTTAGAGTATGAACTTAAGCTCCTTTGAAAATGCACAAAGAACAAAGTCAAGAGCATTACTGACAACTGGCTAGTTAGGGAAATCAAAACCAACAAATATATTTACGATTTTTATCAAGCCTGCTGAGGAATCTCTATGGGAACAGCAATATAGGCCTGTGATAAGCATCACAGAAACTGGAGATAGTGAAACCTGAAGAATATGGGTTATTTAGTACATCTAGCTCCATTTTTACACCAGCCAGTCTCTAGTAAAACAGCTTATACGGAAAAGAGGAGTGGCTAAATATAAATCATTCTTTAGCAGTTCTTCAGAATGTGTTGTTGGAAAATGCTAACAGTATGATCGATTTGTTTTGTATATTGACTTTGAAGCCAGTGCAGGGAAAGAAAGAGCTGTGACTTTGCCTATGTGCTGAAACTGTAACAGTCCTTCCTGGCAGGGAAGACCCAACCTTGTGCCTTTTTGCACAATTCTTTCTTAACGGTGTTTCCAAAGCAGATGTCACTACTTAAGCTCGATCCAGGAGTAACTCTTGCACAGCAAGACATTCCTACGGTAGCACAGCTCTATAGGGGAGCTGGTGTTAGGGAACAAAAATGCTCTACAAGAACTTCAATGTGGAGAAGCATTTTTAAGAGCAAATTTGGGAGAAGAATAAAAAAAAGAAGTATGCATAACATTGATCTTTGAAGATGCATCATTTTGTCACATCAGCAAAGGTACATTTGAAAATCAGATAGTTGCCACTGAGAGTGAGAAATAAAACAAAAAAAATCCCTCCCTTTGCTTCAGGCTTTTGGATGCACTGGATTAAGTTCATTGCTAATTAGACACAATTGTGGAGCACAATTATTTATGAACCTTCAATGGGCCGAATTCATGAAAGGAATAACGAGTATATATTTTCCTTTTGTAGAATTTTAGTGAAGAAATGACATTACTATTCATTATTTATCCACTTTCAAATTGTAATGAATTGTTCTACTGGCAAACATCAAATTTCTGTATTTACAGAAAGGCAGAACATGTGTAGATAATAACACAGTTCAGTATGTATGAAATTCTGTATTTCTATAAATATAGAAACAAAAAAATTATCACCAGGACTATTCATTAAATTTTGAAAGTAGTAAATAATATGTAGGAATAACATTTATTCATTAAAATCCTTCAAACAGAAAATACTGAGTCTTTCTTTCTTAAATAAATCCAGTGCAATATTTCTCCGAGAAAGCTGGCTTTTATGATGCTTTTGACTTTTTTTTTGTGGTTTTTGACATTGTCTCATATGCAACCCTTTTCCTAAATGCATTTTAAATAACATTAAACCAGATCTTTTCATTAATAGTTGAAATAAGACATGATGCTCTGAAACAAAGACGATTTAGAGAGCCTGTTTTCCCCGGCTGCATAAAATCTTTTTAGCACCATTCTAACTGTGGATACCTGCCTCCTAATGAAAAGATGCTTATGGACACCTCCCTGAATGGTAGCACAGGGGCATTCATACATATCTGACTCAGTTGTGTCAAGATGAGAGTGCAAATGGGGCATTTGGATGAGACCTTGAGCAACCTGGTCTAGTGGAAGTTGCACATGGCAGGGGTGTGGGAACCAGATGATCTTTAAGGTCCCTTCCAACCCAAACCATTCAATGATTCTATGATTCTATGATTCTGTAATTCTGCGATTCTGCGACTGATCACTTAGTTTCCCAAGCAGCAAAATTTGAATTGCAGAGCCTGCAGTACCCAATTCCTAGATTGATTTTACAGTCAGACAACTCAGTAAGTGGAAACCAATCCTCCTCACTACTAGCAATGGCAGGACTTGGCACACAAAACTCTGAAGTATTCAGTAACTCAAAGAGGACTGCATGGCTTGCCTCTGATGGTTTTCAACTTGGTAAGTGCCAATATGTGAAAGAAAATCCCAAGATTTTCCCATAATTTAATTCAATATGACTGGAAAGTGAGCCCAATGTATCTCCTTTGTACAGTGTCAGTCCTGTCCTCCAGTCAGATAGATTAATAGTGAAGAAATTTAATCTGTTATTCATTACTTCTTACTTTTTATTAATATCCTGCAGTTTGGTTTAGACCATGAAGTGGAGAGAACACACAGTTTCTAGTTAAAAGGAAAAATTAGTTGGCTTTTGAAGCTGGAAGCTACTGTCTTACCAGAAGTTTCTGGGCACATACATCAAAAGTTTGCAGAACAAGTGTGTGGAAGGCTGGGTGAATGCCCATAAGCTATAGCAGGATTTATTGCCCTTCTCATCAACCCATCAGATCAGCCACATTTTTTATACTTCTCTTTGCAACGTCAGTTTTACAAGGCACAAGACATTTTGTAGTTGATCTTTGACGGGCTCTTCGGCATCCTATTGCTGACATGTGAGTGGTGCTGGTTACCTGCAAAGGAAGTAACAAAGTTATTTCTGAACAATTCTCCTCAAGGATCATTAAATCATGGTGAGGACTTTCACTTGATGGCTCATCCCTCATTCATGTAGCAATGTCATTTAGTGGTACTGGTTCTCACCATTTAGATGTACAATTAAATGTTCAGTTTGGCACCTAGCATTTTTGAAGAAAAAAAATCTTTAACAAAACCAAAGAGATTTATTCATGTTTTGCCGATATACCACAAGATCTTACTCATTTTGATACTATGTATATGCCATTAATACCTCTGCTTTCTGGTTAGCCCATGTCACCTTTGGTGATCCAGCTTGTCAAAAAGTTACAGTAGTGCTCTTTTGTGATGGTTATGTGAATGCAAGATCATGAATCTATAAAAAGAACAGCTGGAATTCCAAGTCTTACAGAAAAGACCTCTTAAAAAAAGAGAAAGAGGTTTAGCTGACCTGCAAGGGATCAGTTACCTGTCCAGTGATGTTCCTGCAAGGAATTAAGGCCAATTTACATGATGTTCCTTTGATTTAACAACAATATGACTAATGTTTAGGGTTCAATACTTCTGTAGGTGTGTAGCCCATCCCAGTCCCTTCCAAGAATGACAGCAGAAAAAAAAGTCCAGAAAAATAAACTGTTTTATTTCAAAGCTGTTTCTTCTTTAAGGCTGTATATCTAGAAATATATCTATATCTATATCTATAACTTTAAGGCTGAATATACTAGAACTAGGTTTATTTTGAAGAAAGAAATTTAGAAAGCAAATATACCACTTTGCACAATTCTCAGTAGGATTAAGCTTAGTGCTCGACTGCAGTGCTCAGGCCTTCCAGTAGCTCTTGCTCTTGAGCAGTTGAAACCAGGACTTCTTGGGTGGAAACTGCATCTGTCCAAAGGCTCCTTTGGATTTTACACACAGCATTTCAAGGATATCCACATGGTTCTAAATAGCCATACCAGAGCTCATAACCCCCCAGTAATCTTGGCCTCCCTCCTTGGGGGCTCAGTTGTGGATGATTGCATGTGGTCCTTGCTACAATGATCTTAGCTTAAAAACATCTGTTTGGCTTTGGTGGTTTGGATCTTTCTGCAGGAAGCTGCTTTTCCTTGCTTTCCAAGTTTGCTTTCCAGTATGTAATATTTACATCATGATCTAAACCCAATTTTACACATAATAAAGTTTAACTATTTGATATTTTTCATTTCAAAACTAAATAACAGACATTTAAGAGAATAATCTTTTTTTTTTAATGGCACATGTGCCAGTATTTTTAAATAGCAAAATCACATCCACTGTAAATTTTTTGGTCTTTCTCTAGCAAACACTCTATCAGTGAAATTTGTCTTTTTTTTTTTCTTTTTCTTAAGATGTTTTACTGTATTTAGTAGAACAACATCTGCTTCTCCAGGGACTCTCCTATTTATGACAATTGGAGATGTTTTTTGAAAACTATTTGAATTAAACTTAGATTCCTCAGAAGTGTTTCCACAGAAGCTGACTGTACCTGTGCCATTTTCATTGATGACAGTTGGCAGAGATGTTAATCTTTCTTGACTCTGATGTATGATATCATATTACAGGAGCTGGAGCAACTCAGTGATATACACACATGCAAAATAACATTTACCTATTAGTTATTGTTTGTTCTGTTCAAAAGCGAAATCCCTGAAACAAGCTGTTTTATCGACAAAGACGGAGATGATGTTCCCTATTAGAATCACTTTTTCACCTTTTGAGGTGGTGATTTCCTCCTAGATGCAAGGAAATTCCCACTGCTAAGTCCAGTGCTCAGCAGGTGCTTGTCCACAGTGGAGCTGTAGCACAAATTTGTCTTTTAGGCTCCACCAATTTTTATTTGTACTTCTACTTTCTCTCTTGTTGGAGTCTATGCAAATAGACAAGTCAGTCTTCTTTCTTCAGGAGTCAGACTAAAGGTTGTCCAGACCCTCAGGAGCTTTGAAGAGTGTAGCTGCAGGAAGAGAGGATGCCCACGAAGCTGGTGGCAGTCCTGGTGCTTCTCCCCTGCCCCACAGTGAGCGAGGAGTGCTGCAAGGCAGGTAAGAAAGCCATGAGAATGGCTGCCTTGCTGATATTGCCATGGCACTTTCTCCCAGCACAGGGCAGACATGAAGCGATGAGAGGTCCCACTGGACTGGGCTTACGCAGCACAGGCCCCTAAACAGCAGCCACTTTATTTAATCATTCAGTCATAGAATTTTTGCCAAGACTTTTGTTTAAGCCTTCTGCAGGATGAAGTCCAAAAGGAGTAACTGTGAAAAGGAAAGAATTTTTGCCAGATAAGTCTCAATTATCACATCAGAACCCGTCTTTTTGCGTGTAAACTGTCTTTCTATAAAAATACCCCCAAAAAACAACAAAATAAATCCAAAGTGTAAGAATTATTTTGGGATTGTTGCTGATGAAATCTCTTATTTTCTCTAAAGAACAATGGTCCTTAGGGAATTGCTACAAGTTGTAAGAAGAGCAAGGTGTTGCAATGTAATGTAACATTATGATTTAAATGTGATACTGTCTGATTATCATTTTTCTTAAGTGCTGAATCTGCAGTATCATTTTCTGCACACCCTTAAGAAACCTAATGCAAGGAAAATATCTCCAAAAGATAGAAGTGATGCTTCTGAATTAAAGTGATATCTTTGGACTTCATAAATTTGATTGCAAATATAATTCTAAACATGGCACTGTTTATGTTGGAAACATAAAAATAAATATTTTTGGTTGTTTTCAAGTCGCTAAATCAAAGTGGCATTTCTGGTTTTTTTGCTTGTATCTCAATCTTTGCTTTTTGGTCAGAATAAATTATCTGTGGCCACATTGAAAAAAAAAAGGAAAATACACATGAAAAAAATTCTTCGTTTGATGAAGTAAAACCATTTAAGGCTGGATAACATGAATCAATGTGGACAATACAAGACTTCTTCGACTGAAGAAAAATTTATTGATTCCTGAATATGCAATGTCTTTGACGTTGTCTGGAGGCCTTTTCCTTGGTCAAAAAGACCATGTCCTTTCGCTGATTGCATATTATCCCTCCTGCTCTTCCATAGGTCCAATAATTTCTACAATTAAAATTGATGGTATGATGTTTCATCAAAATTTCTCTCTTTAAGAAAGAGAGAATTTAAACCTTAATTTATGAACTCTGATGTTATTAACCTTTCATTCAAATTGCTTCTGTGCCTTGATATTGTAAACAGGCTATTATACTTTCTGCAACTTTATCCAGTATGTGCTATTCCAAGACACTCTGAAAACTAAAGCTCATCTACATAACCTAAACTAAACTAAACTAAACATTTTATCTTTTCTGCATCCTTGTTTTGTGTTCTGAGCTCCACCATTTGTTTCAGATCTTAGTAGAAAAAAATTATTAATCAATCCGCATTAATAAATAGGAACTATGTTGTCTTTTGCCAGTGGTTTCTCAAGCAATTCCTTTCTGTCCTTAGCACACAGCTACTCTCTTTTGCCTCCTCCAAAAGGAATTTGTGCTCTCCTCTCCTGCTGCTGTTTCTTCAGACACACTTTGTTTTCTTTGTCTCTGTTTTTTCCGTCAGCTCAGATTGTCTTTATTTCCTTTTTTCCCCCCAGACTTTATTCCTTTCCTCCTCCTATAGATACCAGGCCCTTAGCTTTTAAAAATCAGTCATGCTGCAGCTTTTTCTCCCTAATTTTACCATCTTATTTGTTCATCTCAATTTTTGAACGCTCTGTCCTCCATTCTTCATTCTTTTTATTGCAGTATCACTTCTTCTTCCTTCCCTTTCATTTCCTAGGATTCTACCTTGTTCTCTGTCTCAGCTTTTATTATTGCGCTGGATTCCCCTACCTCTGAAATGCTACATCTGCCTTTGGCTGCTGACGAGCACTTCTACTTTCATTCTTTTGCCTGTACTCAAGATGAGGAAAGATATTTCCCAAGGATGCATAGCTATTTCTCTCTGGAGCAAGACTGGCATGCAATTTAGATTTTTAACCTTCTCATGGAATGTATCCTCCCCATGAATTTTCAGAAGAGCCCAGTTCCTTCCTCTCTGAGTTCACGACCTGCAGCCTCTGCAGCGTTCAGTGCTACATAACTTCCCATAGCCACCCTGACACTTGCTGAGCTGCGCGCTCTTTAGCTCAAAGAACTGTTGGGACTGTCCTAGCTGATGCTCAGTGGGCACCCTACTTTAGCACTATTTGCCACCTTTTTTTAACTTGTTTTTATTCTTTATGAGTCTGGACACTAGTTCCACTTGTTGGGAAAAAGTAAGCAGCTTACTGGTGTCAACTCGGAGTTTGCTGGAGGCTGTGGGATTTTACAGAGGTCAAAGAGTAGCAGCCCACAAGTTCTGTCCATGGTGGGTCAGGGAGCTAGATATCTCCAAAAATAGTTTGGGACTATGCAAAGATAGAAAATGTTCCATATTGTAAGGTGGGATTTTTGTAATTTCTCTGTTTACAAAGCTTATTTTGTATAACTCTAGTTACCTTATGCAAAAGAAAAGTGGAGAAGATGGTTGTTTGGTTTTTCGCTTGGGGCTTGGTTTGAGTTTTTTTCAGCACTTATTTTTATATTAATTCCAGGAGGTAGGTGCAAGTAAAATCAGATTTTTTTACTTTAGCACTAATAAGAAAGCAAAGAAAAAGGGATTTTTTACAAGAAGATGAAACAGCCAACAGTCCAAACCACAGGTGCCTTCAACACTATGAGAGCTCTAAGGGAAGGCACCATCAAGAGCATAGCCAGGAAAAGGCGACTACTTTGACTCTGTAGCAACTGAATTCGCTAGTAGTAGTTCAGACTTTATTTTGTCCCTGCCTTACAAAACATGCTACAACATGCGCAGAAGGCTGCGAGGATGGAGAGAAATGCCATGATTTCTCTGTGCAATATTGTAGGGCTGTAGTTCTTCAGGGTGTGTTAAAAAGAGTGGATTGAAAATACAAGATCAAATATATATGTGCAGAAGACATAGCCATGCTGCATTGGAGAATTTTTCAACTGTTGCTTGTTGCAAATTCTTTCTTACTAATACCTAGGTACAAACCAAACCAACCTGCCCAAATATGCCTGATTTGGGGATCAATAATTATCATTCATTGTAGTAGTATGATGTAATTCATAGTGCTTTGGTTTTCCTTTATTTGCAGTGGCTGTGTACAGCCTTTTCACACAGTTTGAGTTGCACCAATGAAAATCCATGATAGACAGTTCACTAAAGGGTGACCTAATATGCACATACATGTATACATATACAACTTTTTAAGAGAGGGCAGAGCGGGACACCATCCATATTTCTTGTACAGAGGGAACAGAAGTTAATTTGTAGGTTGGTGAGAGAGAGCTTGTGACACTGCACTCCATTTCACATCAAGAGACATTAACTTGAAATTACTGTTTCCCAGAGAAACACTTATGACTCAAAGCATTAATTTGCATTATCCCACGATAAGGCTAGCCTGTAAATTGAGTTATTGAAAATAACTCGCAACCATAGCACCAAGGAAGGAATTAACGAGGAATGTTTTCCTATAAACATAAGCTGATATTTTTCTAGGTAGTTAAAATACTAAAAGTGTGCAAAATGTAATCAATTTAGTTTTTTAGTAAAGTCATTATTAAACAAATTGTCACTATGGAAGTAATCATTTTGGATAAATTTGCATTGGCTGGGTTTTATCTCCTCACTTTTTAGTTTCATGTGCACAACCTATTAAAACCCATGGTTTGGGACATACTCTACATTTTTCTTTTACACCTGTGAGGACAATGGTCATTCTTTACAAATTTAGTTCAAGGTAATGTGACGTTCTACCTAATGTGGCAGAAAGATTTATAACTTAGCAACTCAGGGCTAAATTTCTGGGTTGTAAGCAAGTTTGGTCACAGGCAAATTTCACCTCTTTTGAACATCATAATGATTATTTAGAAAAAAAATCTTAATAAAATACGCTTTTTACCTGTCAAGTTCTCCTACGAAAACCAGTCAAAGCGAGTTAACAATTAGCAGTATTAATAACTAAAATCTCCACCAGAAAAAAATATTCTAAATTGTTACTGTTTACCAGCTGGCACAGGTACCACCACTGATTTAAATACCAGGTGAGCCAATATTTCCTCAAGTATATATAGTCATGCAGGTCTGAGTTTTTCAGTTCTAACTCAGGTTTCCATCCACACTCAGCATCATAGCTTTGATACAAGAATGGGAATGCTTGCAAAAATTTCTTATCTTCATGAAGGCTTATTTTTCTGTGCAGGAGCTGCCCAGACTGGTACTGCAGAGAGAAAATGCAGCAACACCTCTCACCCATGCAGGTCTGCCCCATCTCTGCAGAGAGGGCTATGCAAAATGCATGCACCTACCTGACTGTCATTTGACCTTCTTCAAGCACCCTTCCAATTTATTAGATCTGAAGTTACTCTGGAAGAGGAGAGAGTAGAAACAGTGAAGACCAACTTTCCAGACTAAGAATCTTTAAATCCAGATGCTCTCTCCTTGTATTGTGTTACCATCTGCTTGTACTGTAGCAGCAATCCTTTTGTTTTCCTTCTTTTTTTCCTTTTTCTTTTTTAATTCAAACTGAACAACAAACTTTCAAACCCAGCAGCACAGAGGCATTACAGTGGGGCAGTGCAGCGCTTGTGAATTTGTCCAAAAGGCGCAGCCTGGAAGGAGACTGGTATACCAGTGTTACTTCTTCCACATGGTAATGCAATGCCTGGGTAACTGAGGGCTCATCCCGTGGGCTGCAGAGGGTAAAGATGACCTGCTAAATTTCCCCAGCAAAGGAAGGGTCAGTGCATCGCTGAATTATGTCAATGCATCCCTGAATTGCAGGCACAGCTTTTCTAGATCAGACACAGGATGTCTGGTTTTCTACTTGCACACACATATGGTAAATAATATGATACATATAAAAGACAGGTGACAATGTTACATGTGTAGGTGAAGAGTATTAATAAAGCAGTCTTGAGCCTCGTCATTTCCCATGCATACCATGCATTTTTCATGGAGCAGAGCATTGCAGTGCGGTGCCTTACCCCTGCCCTCATACATCCTGTATTGTCCCTGCCTGCCATGCCTGACAGGACACCCTGCCGGGTATCTCTCAATTGCTTCTCATGAGTCAGGACATTATTTTTGATCCAAACTAACAGGTAATTATCTATTTCAGAATGTTTTATTAGGAATTAGGACCCTTTTTATATTTTAACCAAACATATTCATTTCACAGCATGTTAAAAATCATTTTCTCTCTCCTAACTGTGTTTATCCTTTTTCTGTAATATTTCACAGCTGAAGTCCTTTTCTAAGAGAGCTTGAAAAATACAATCTGGTTTACTTTTTTTTAAATTGAACATACATGGACAAAATCCATTCTCTCCTTTCTTGTCCTTAGCATTCTAAAACGTACCTGTGTTCAAATTTCTTAATATTTGTGTTCAAATATTAAGAAATAAAACAAATATAAATTATGCATTTTCCAAGTTAATTTAAAATGCATTATGCACTGCTTTGTTCTCTGGAATTAGTATTATTAAGGGGACAGATCTGTATGGATTAATTTTGAGTGAGTTTATTCACTTCTTTGTAATTCAGTGGCAAGGATTTCTGTCCCCAGGCATCAAATTAAAATTTTTACTGTAAGTAACACATACAGAATATAGACCTTTTTGTATTGTTTCTTTGTTTTTCTATCAGACAGCGTATTTACATATTGTATTATTTCACAAAACCACCTCTTTTAGAGTAAACAAAACTTTCCTGCCTCCCATTCTTGAAAATGATTTTAGTGTTCCCTCTGTCACTGTACCCAACTGGCACCTACTTCTAGTTCTAAGGGTTTTTTTTCCCTCTTCACCAATAATCACATAATATTTAGCTGTGTCTTTGTTGGGTTCTGTCACAAGCTGAATAACCATCTGACCTCTCCTTCTTTCCAAATATTTTTGGTGGTGTTTGAGCTGCTTATCCATGGGTTTTTGTTTGGGTTTCTTTTTTCAAAAAAAACAAGGTATTCAATAATAATTTTAAAATATTGCTTTATTGTAATAATTCTTTGCACTTACATGTTTTAAATCTCTATTTTTCCCTAAACTGAGCAAGAAAATAGAGCCTGCTTTCTTAATTAGTCTTCTTTAAACAAAATATCCTTTCATATGCACTAATAAAGACTAAGGATCATTTATCTCTTGTTTAAATAACTGCTTGCTGCACTATAAAATTGTAAGAGACATGATGCAGATCAAGATGCTGGCTTGAAGTGGAGAAGAGGAACAAGCAGTGCAATAATAAGCAGATTTTAATGATTTACTATAAATCAGCATTTTTGCCCTGTCAGTGAGATTGAAGAGGCAGACAGCTCCTCACATGTCTGCCTAGCAAATGTCTTCCTGATGAATCATGTGCTCTGAATCACTGATCACAACATTCAAACAGCACATCCAAATAATGAGGAAAACATACACACAGAATTCTTATGGCTAGTCTAAAACTGCAGGAATATGTGTTTTTAGTGGTGTGGTAGTTAAACCCCTACATTGATACTGTGTCTGTTCACCAGAGGATAATATAAGGTTAACTATTGATGCCTTAGCTCTGCTTCAACTCGTTAAACTGACGGTGAAAATCTCGTCTTTACGTACTCTGCAGGCAAAAAGAAGGCAAAATTGGATGACAACATGTATTTTTAAATATTTTCCAACAGAGAAATGCAGTAAATACGTACTGAGAGAAACATTATTGCCATTAATTAGAAAACTACCAAGGCTATTGTTTTATATACAGGGTAGCTCAGCTGACCATTGTTAATAATTCCAGTTGATCACTAAGATAATAGTGGTTATAAAATATTCTGCACTGCATTCCATAATATACACTGATCCTCCCTGAAATCCTGGCAGTGGTTTCAGGTAACCAAAAAATTGTCCTAATGTCTCCTGCAGTGGCAGGGTATCACTGACTCCAGTTCTCTACAGCAAAACTCAGGTTTTTAAGGATGACATGACTGCAGCAAGGGCTCTGTGGGGGTGAATGGAATGAGGTGCAGCCCCAAAAGCTCTGGGTGAATTAAGGAATGAATGTAGAGTGGGGTCTTGTCTCAGCCTTTGTGGGCAGGACTCCTATGAGCAGTAGCAGGATTTAAAGTCATTAGACAAGACTTCCCTGAGCAACAATGGGAGCTGACTTACCTCTCCTTCTTGGGTTCAAGAAGTCTCATAATTTGCCTGGCAATAATAACTGTGATAATCCTTGTCCTCACTTGCAGGAGGTGCTCTGGTGAGGCTTTGTACCAGTAGGACAGGGTAAACCTTTTTACACGTCAACCTGGAGGACCTCATCCTGCAGCTCACTGACTCGACTTTTTGTAGATAAAATGAGAATGTCAGCTTCCAGCAGTCTCTGTCCTTTAACTGTTTATTAATGACATCATCTATTCTGAAAACAGTTATGAAAGAAATAATTTTGCAGTAGTAGGAATCTTAGATTTAGAGATTTAAGGGAAAAAAAAAAAAAAGATTTTTCCAAGTTTGGTTGTGGTGATCTTTTTGAAAGATCATGACTTGTAATTCTTAGTTTTAGGGACTGTAACTTCTGCATTTATTACTAATTTCCTGCACTGCTCTAAACACACCATGTGCATTTAGTTTAAAATGTTTTGGTACCATTTACATACATAGTATTTGCAGTTTAAGTCATCTTTATTCAGACTTAAGGAAAGGTTTTTCCTGAAGATCCTGCAAATAAAATCCAATTCTGGTTTTTACTTCACGTCCCTGCATCCTGATACCCATTTGATGCAGAGTCGCAATATGTGTTTTTACAAGAAGCTGCTGTCCATTATTTGAAGATGTGAAATCTAAAGTCCTCATCTTTTTCTGATTTGCACTTGAGGAAAAAATTAATAATAGGCTTTTAGAACAATAAAGCATCACTGTATTTTAAACATGACCATATCAGGCTCAAAAATGTTTTCAAAAAACTTATCCATTTGTTTAATTTGAATAAGAACATACTTAATTTCGTGGTCATTTGGTTAAAGCAGTTATTTTTATTAATGTGTTATTGAGCTGGAAGCTGAGGGCACTGGTCAGTTTGCTACTGTATAACTCACTCGCTTGGAGAATGAAGTCACTCAGTACAAAGAGGAAAACTCTTATGTGCTTTTTAGGCATCACAATGATATATTTGATATGTGTTCTTATTTTATTCAAAGTAAGGAGTGGAAAAAAACAAAACACTTAGACTGCTGATTTCTGCAAAAAAAATCTGCAAATGAACTGTTCTATTAGCACAAATGTACAAAAGTCTTTAGAACCTCTCTCTTCAAAAGCATAATTAGGCATTTATTTCAGACATACTAACATCCTTGCAGTAGCTAATAAGATGCAGCCCATTTGAATATTAATATAATAAATGATTAAATTAAACAGCAAGATTCAGACTCAGAAATAGCCTTTATAGGTCCCAGGGGGTCACTAAAACTGTATTCCATTTCTTCCTACAGTTAACATAGTACAAGGGACATGAATGCGTAAAGCAATATTTGTCTTATGAAACGTGGAGTTTTATATTGTGCTATTCAGTTTTATTACTCCACAGTTTGAAGCTGAGGCCTGTGATGAAGTCACCATGCTGGGACCCAACAGCAACTCTTCCTGTTTCAGTGCTTTTTGGCATCAAAGTGACGCATCATTGCTTTGGCAGAGGCAAACCTAGTGGCAGGCTACATATAAATAGGTTAACGATGTTGGCATGTGATAAACTAATAACAATACACTAAAAAAAGTTGTCGTGTAAATGGCTCTGGGATTTTTCATCTGTACATTATGTATTTATTATTAATAATATGTACCAAATAATGTGCAGAATTAATATCAACATCATGAGGATGATAAGTTGGGCTTGGTTTTTTCCTCCTGTACATCAGATAAAAGAAAAATAGGCAAAGCAGGCAATTATAATTGGCCATTATTCCAAAAGGTGTTAATTATTATTATAAAGGTGTTTCCCTTCTCAAATTAGTCCATGAAAACTGCACACTATCCAAATCCCATGAACCTGAGAGGTATTAATAAACATCTGGTCATGGTTTTTGCTTAATTAGCAATCCTTACTCTGGACTGAAGTCTGTTTATGTAAAACAAAACACACACATGCGAGCGCATGCACACTCACCCCCCCCATAGCCCCCCCCATCACAATAACAAAAAAAGAGAGGGTTTTGTTGCCTTTCAGCAGTCCAAACCAGCTTCTTCTAACTGCTTGGTGGGCGAATTGGATTTTTAAGTCTTATCATTTGTCAACACAGCAGAATAAAATGAAAGCTATTTGGATTTGTCTGTTTCTGTTCATTTTGCCAGACTAATGTCACCTCCATCAGATGTACAAAATCCCCATATTTTATTTGAAGCAAAATTACCATTTTTAAATGCAAAAGGAAATTGTGTATTTACTACAGGTTACTGAAAAATGCCATTTTATTATTCTTAGCATCCAAAAATCTTACAGCACCATCTCTCTAAGGAGAAGCATTGGCAGGGAGGTAATGGATAAACATGCAACTGGGCTTGCAAGACTATACTGTCTAAATTAGATAAAAGAAAAGTAGGAAGAAAACTCCAAGATAAGTGGTACAAAGTAAATCAAAACAAATCATCTTACCAAACTTTATTCACATCTGATACCATTTTTAGAAATTAAGGTCAGTTTTGTGGAACTAATAGGGAGTTACACCTATATATCTTGGGTACCATGACAATGCTTGAGAGGAAGATTTATACACTATGGTTGCAGATGCAGAAGAAAGATATGAGAGATCAAATGGAAGTGCATGATAACAAATGAAAAATGGTCCCCACAGTCCATAAATTAATTGAGAAAAGAAGGTTGTCATTATTTGAACATGCTTTAAAATAAGGTATGGGGTCCAGATGGCAGAGAATAGATAGGCCAACAAAGTTTGAGTAATTGATGACTTAAAAATAAAACAAGATCTTAAAGAAATGAATCACGTTGGGAGAGTTAGAGGAGGAATATTAGATGAAAAAGCACAAAAACTCCTCTAAACTTCAGAGCAAAAATCAAAGTATAGGAAAACAGACATATCATTTTGTGAATGATCTAAATAAATGTAAGTAATACTATTTCAGGCAGCAATTGTATCCCCATTAAGGACACTTTTCTATTATAATTTCATTAACCTATTCAGATTTTTTTTCACAATTTTCTCTTCCTCTTTTTTTTTTTCTTGTAATTTTTTTTAGGGATTAACTGAAAGAAATTAGCAAAGGCTGTGCTATAAAAATCTCAATTGCCATTCCTACTCCCATCGCTGTTGTTAGCTCTTAAGGTCACTGCAGAGAGCCCTTTGGTAAACAGTGACAAGCTTTCCAGATCTTCTTGTTTGCATTTACAGCATCAGATCTCCAGCAACACAGCTTGTTGTGCTGGTTAAACCCAAACCCTTCTTCCCCACATTTCCAGGTTAACAGGGTCAGGCAGGTCAGAGAGGAAGTGACAACATTCACATGGGGTTTATTCCATGGGTTATTTTTTTCCTCTTGATTTTCTTTCACTTTCACTATTCTTATTCTTTGGTTCTGCACCAAAGGGGTGTGCGCACACAACTCCTTAAGCAGTATTTCAGATTTATGCAATGCCAGGTAGTAAATCAACAAACTATGCACAATTTTATTATTTTTCCCTTCGAAATTTCACCCATCTAACCTTACAGGAGATGAAAAAATCTGTATGGGAGAGGGTGAGTGTGTCTGCAAGGGGATGTGTGTATGTGTGTGCGTATGTATCTGTACTTTTGTGTGTGTGTTTGCGCCTATGCATGTGTGCATTTTCCATATTTATCACTTTTCAGTACATTAGAGCATTTAGTACTTTGGAAGGCACTCATCCAAACAGGGCTCCATGTAAATGCACTGTGTACAAGCCAAGAAAGAACGGCTTCAGGCTGATAGAAACCTCAGAAGTATGTTAAATCATAGTACTCAACTGTTCCTCATTAGAACACTCCTCATTCCTTTTTTTCTTTTTTTTTTCCCTTCCACTTAGAAAAAAAAAATAATTTTTCCTCAAAGCCACTTACTCCAATGCTGCACTCTAGGAGCACATTATGAATATTCAGATTGGAAATAGAGCACCATCTAATAACGTGGAACACAAAGAAGCACTGAAATGTATTCAGCCTCTTATTTACATTGTTATGAGAGATATTGCATTATCAAACAATGGCTCCACTCCACACTGTATCCGTTACTCCTTGCATTAGGCTCCTTGGGAACTTATTATTGATGACAAAAATGCATCTAATGAGAGGCTGCATGCTCGCTAAATGTATAGGTAAGCTATATTGCCTATAAGAAAGATAGCCCTAAAGGAAAAAACATTAAAGCCTGAGAGCTGATTTGTTCAGAAGAGCAACTGAAATGGGAAGAAAAGCAAACTTGGGGACCTACCCATCACCGCACACGGTGATGTCATTAAGGTACATTAATCTCAAAAAAGATATATACAAGGAAACTCAAACATGACCCTTGGTGCGGAAGCCAAGCAAAAAAGCTTGGAAATATTCAGAAGGCAGAAATATACAAGCAACAGACATGTCAGGGGAAAGATAGTTGCCAGCAGGACTGATTTGAATACTCAGACCGGTGATTTATTTTTCATGCTTCTCATAAAAAGAAGAGATCCTTTTCTTTCCCTCCTGTCCTCCGTGATCTCACTTTCTCGTTTCCAGGCAGTAGGAAGGATGGGATGAGGCTGGCTGTGCCCGTTGAGCAATGGCTGCCCTTTCACAGACACCACAAATGAATGCAGGATGTTGGATAGACCAATTCTAACACTTTACCAGGAGCATATAAAAAAATGGGATCATCTACGTCCTTTGCATTTGTAACAGAAGAAAAGGAAAAAGGACAATTTCATTAAAAGTCCAGTCTCTATAGAAAGGATGTTAAATAGTTTCATACCCCAAACCCAAACTGCTTTGAATGCAAGTCCTGCTTTGTCCTTAACTGAAATGAAATTTCACAAATCCGGCTTCACATAAAGAAAATGAAAGACAAAATATTTACTCATGGACTCGGTAGTCCCTTTTAAAGGGAGGGGGTTAACTATTGATTTGTTAACAATATAAATTTAGCATATTTCACATGATCCATTACATTCCTTAGAACCATTAAGATGCAGTTTACATGATTTATTCAGAATAAGGTCCACTTTTAGCTATATTTAAGTCTCCTATTTGTTATTTAACATGTGTTTAATGTTTTCTGTCCCTGCTGTGCACAGCTGCAAGCTGCTATTTTTTGGCAATTTTTGTGACTGTGAAGTGATTTGTGTCTTTGAATCTCACCTTTCTATTCTATGGCCTGCTGTTTTGATTTTTTTCTAAACTTTAAGAAATAAGTTGCACTGTGTTATGACCTTTATTTCACTTCATGGAAGTAAACAAGAAGTCTAAAAGACCATAAAAAAATCATGGCGGTATCCTTGTGGGGTAGATACAAGGACACATATGTGATTGATTTAGCATTTTGTGACACTGTAATTTAAAGCAGTTTAAGAAAAACCCTCTAAAAATCCAGTAATGACATAGGAACTAATTGAGTGCTGGCAAACACTTCACTCACCATGTACGGTCTAGGCATATAAATTCTCCAGGGCAGGGAATCTTCCAGATTGTGCAACTTCATTAAGATTATTTCAGCAGATCTCAATTAGAGGAAATCTGACCAGAAAAGAAGTTATTATTGTACAATGTATTTAAAATATCCTATTTATTTCTACAGTCATAAAGCAAATGGAGCATGATGTTGAAGTGCAACAGATAGATACAGGGAATTTTGTAGCACAAGAATGGTCAGACTGAGGAGCCTGATATTTCAATTGGCTTCCTGGATGCAAAACTTTTGAGAAGCAATAAT
Organism: Psittacus erithacus; assembly: GCA_009867235.2. Lineage (NCBI taxonomy): Eukaryota > Metazoa > Chordata > Aves > Psittaciformes > Psittacidae > Psittacus > Psittacus erithacus. Next base: position 74,225 of record WYDI02039843.1, read on the forward strand.
AATGTATGATGGCAGAGAATGACAGCTATAGCTGTTCCATTGTAATTTTATTTCCGTTTCAGTATTAAATAGGACTTTCCAAAACATGGCTTTCTAGGCAGCTCCAGGCATAGTGCCAGCCCCAGTACCAAGTCATCCCCAATTGCCAGACCCTGGCAAACCCAAGCCCAGCTATACATAATCCCCTGCACCTCTTCCCATGGAGCAGAAGTAGCCGCTGATGGTGTAAGCCCCAGTAGCCATATACCAGCATGGCAATAAAAGACATCCAATATACACCCATTTGTCCCAGACTCCTTCAGACTGATGAGGCACTCCTACAGACATGTAAATACTGCTACACGCTCCACTTACAGCTTCCTCTTGGTATCCCTTGCCTTATTATCCACAGTTTTTCCTTTGGCCACCTCTTGATTTTGAGGAAATGAATCAGTATCTCTCCTGGAAATTAGAATCTACATATATCGCATGGGCAATGAATATGCAAAGTTCATATAATGATCCAAAAAGGCAGTTAGCAGTGCATAATGCATATGCTGGTATATATTCCTTTTTTATGTAGAGTAAAATGGAAGTGCTTTGTGGTGTACTGAAATCTCAGAGATGCATGTCACTCTCTATTTTGGAAGGTTCATATTCCACCTCACCAGTAACTAAAGGGAAAGTGAAACACTGTTGGGTGTATCAGAGGTATTTGTTGTCGTTCTTTATGGTATCTCTGGATAATTTCAGTGTCTATCAAACTGCTACTTTAATTGCTAGGAGAGCATTTCCGCTTAACAATTTTAAGTAAATATAGTAGGTAAAATGCCTGTGTCAATTTGAATACACTTACCTGTAAGTGGCAAACTTAGTAACTTCATTTATCTGATTTTAATGAAAATGGAAAATGTACTGCTATATTACTTTTTTTTAAAAAAAAAGTAAAATATACCAGTTATTACTGTTTGATATATGTTCCCCATCCTTTTATAGGATCTGTAAGAGAAAGCCATGTTGAAATAGTTTAATGCAATGCCTTTAACTTATCTAAACTACATTCAACTGACTGCACTGGGAAAATTGAATCTTTTCCTCACAATCTTAGTGACATGAAAAATATATAATACAGTAAATGATTAATGCAGTTATAAACTATACCTGAGATAAGATTTAAGTATTCATATTTCTATCATGTTAATACAACACGATAAACCCATGAAGCAAACTTGACCATAGCATTTATTATTCTGTCCTGTGTTCAATTATTCTTTGTCCAAATACAATTTAGGATCTTGCTAGAATACATTCTAAGGGTACGAAGCATTATGTGCTACAGTGAGATAATCAAAGCAGTGGTCAGCAACAGTAGACCTCAATCCAGTATACTCAGGGCTGCAAAATAAAAGGGAGCCCAGAATTTAACCACATGCAGGTTTTTGATTTTGATTGTCCAGCACATCTTTTACATGGAAAAGCATCACTTTTCCTTGCTTCTCTAACATTTCACTTGAAGCTTTATATTTTTAGATGAACCTAAATTGACATAATCACAGATGTGCTTAGCAACTACCAAAGCAATTTCAAACCACACTGCCTTAATAACAAACCTCTTCTAATTTGTGCAGTAAGGGTCAAATTCTGCCCATGGGAAACACATGTATACAATGCTGAATGATACCAAGAGAAAAAATGAGTCCACACTGATGACCATTTTAATGCTTTGATGGGCATTTTATTACAAGGTTCTTGTGCTTCTGTGTAAATAATAACCAATTGTACTGGAGACAGGCAGCATGCCTAACAGGGAAAACAGAAAACAGGGAGATGGGATAGGAAATCTGTTCATCTGCCTCAGCCAGTAGCTGTGCAGTGGTTTACCTCAACTTGTCCTTTTCCTAAATGAGTATAAACTTCATTTTCAAGCATTTATACCCTTGAATGAAAGGTGAGGTAATTTTGAAATTAGACCAGACGACAAATACAGAGATGAAGGTATTTCTCAAGTTTAATCCGGCTTTGAGCCAGGGATTGTAGTAGATGACATCCAGAGGTCCCATCCAACCTTAGGCACTGTTCTGTTCTGTTCTGTTCTGTTCTGTTCTATTCTATTCTATTCTATTCTATTGCATTCCATTTTCACATGCATATGGGTACCCCAGTGTACCTCCTGCTGTGGTGACATACTCTAACCAGTTTCTTGTAGACTGGAGTCTCCTTAGGGCCAGCTGAAAATTCCCTTGAGTTTTCTGAAAGGCTGGAAGTTTCCAAGCTAGAACTGGTGATAAGAGCTAGTGGTTCCTTTAAGGGTTACGCATTAAAAAATGCTGAAGATGAGCAGGATTTAATAATGAAAAAAACTTTTTTTTTTTTTTTTGTCAAAGCTTTCATTGAAAAATTAAATTGCCAGGAGTTTTTCTGTTTTATGTGCCCCCCAACTCAGCTGTCAGCTAAAGAGCTTTTGTTGAAAACATATTTTTGAAATGAGCGTAGAAGCCAGCCAGGAAGGCCAGGCAAGGCCTTTTGCTAAGCTAATCTGTCACTGACTGATGTTAGGATGGGCAAGTATTCAGGATGATCTAAGGTTTGCCTAGCTTTCAGGAAGGTAGGTAAGCTTAATAGCCATATTCTAAATGATACTGCTAAAGTACATCACATAGCAAATATGCCTTGTAATCAAAAGGGAAAAAAAGCAAGGAGCTGACAGAATTAGAATAGAATACAATACACCTGCCTTTCTGGGTGGAGTTATTTTATTTTCCCAAAAGCAGCCATAAGCTCTTCTTTCATTAAATAGGCCTTGAGAACACAAACAGCATCAAGAATGATAAGCCGAAATGAAACACTTCCCACTACTTATTTAAAATTTTCATACATTGTAATAATTCTTTATTTCCATGACACTAATTTTATGGGCTTGTTCACTTCCTATTTGATCAGAACTTCTGCATATAATAGTTATCAGCATTTCAAACAAGAAATCATATATGATTGTATAAACTGGTATGCTCACTTTTGCAGTGGTAACACCAGTAACAGGACATTTTTGCTTCAGAATATAAAAGCTGACAGGATTGGGCAGCTCTAGCAGACAGACACCCCTACTGCCCTGATAAAAGCGCCATACATAGCTGGTTAATTAGACATTGGTAGAGTCATTTGCCTCTATAGGCACTGTTAGTAAGTCCATTTTCATTTTTGTGCATGTACTTTCATGCATATATGTAAATTTGACCTGCAATAACTATTTAATTTCTTTCAAGCTGCTCTGATTTACTTTCATGCCTGTTGCAAAACTTCTAGAAAACCAAATGATTTTCTCCCACGAGCAAGCTAAGTCAAGTCCTTCCTTTGGTAATACATTTACACTTCTCAGGTATTGTAGCTTGGTTTATGCTACTCTTAGTGATGCAAACTCTTGAATAGAGACCTAATGTTCTCACTACAATCTTAGAATAATTTCAAAACATGCCTATGGTAATCCTATTATCACACAAGCTTGCAATGACAAAATGATCTCAATGCAAGTCTGCAGTGTCCCTCTGGAAGGCAATACCATTATAATGTGAGATTATACAGGAAAAATGAATTCAGTGAAAACACACACTGTGTTTGAACTTCAATGTGGAGCCCTGGTGAAATGATAGAATCAAGTTCACCTTTATGATACATTATGCTTATGTGAGATGCGAGGATAAGATGGGAGGAGCTGTGCTCGAAGGATGTGTAGCAAGAATGCTGCAAAATACAAAGAGGTTGAAGTATGTTCAGAATGAAAGTCCAACCATTTTGCAGAAAAAAGCCTGACAGATCTGATCCTGTGGTGATTCTAAGAGGGCTGTAGTGCTAAGCCTGATATGCCAGAAGCTGCCCAGTAGGGTAGGTACTCATCCAGTGATGGAGCCCAATACCTCTGTTCTGTTACCCTGTCATGTGGCCACCCAAGGCACCTTCCCCAGCATCTGTGAAGATCCCTTATCCTATGCCAACACATTATTGATTACTGTTTGTCATGCTTTCTAACACTCAAAAGGGCAATGCAAAAACAGCACTGGATTCATTAATTTAGTAATTAAAAGAGAGGAGAGCAGCCTCCTGAATGGTCATGCAGAACTGCACTCTATAAAACTCTTTGGCCATCATCTATTCCTGCATGAGCAGAATGGACTTAAATCTTGGAGCCTCATTTGGCGACTTCTTTGGTCAAGGATGCAGGATCTTTCCTCAGGGAAAGAGAGATGCTTCCCTACCCCAATTTACATTTTTATCCTGCTTTAACACAACTACCATTATGCCACCAACACTACAGTAAATTTACAGGGACACTGGAGCACTGCTGAGGCAAAAGGAGTTGTTGCTGGGCTGACTTGCAGCATGGATGTGTGAGGTGGACTCCAGGCTGACTATGAAGCCTCGACAGTGCCAGAACCCCTGAAGAGCATAGTGGCTCCTGGGTACTCTTTGTCAGATACGTGGGAAAGAAACAGACATTCACAGTGCAATATTTTGGCCAGTGGCAGGTGGAATCAATCTCACCCAGCATTAAATATGCAAAGTCGGGTATCTAGCCTGCACTAGTGGCTAAGCTACAACTTTTTTTTAATCAGTGGAGACTAGAAATCCACTTCATTTGACCAGTGCTAAGACTCTGTCTTAGCACAAACTGCCCTGTTTCACTCCACTGACTTTAAAGGGTGAGTAGCTCAGACTTAATTGTCTAACTTTTAGACATCAAAGTCAAGGAAGATTAATATTATCTACCCAATATTCCATGGATGCCAAACTGAAATGAGCAAAAAATAAGGGGAGACTAGTCAAACTATTTCTCCTTTTGATAATTAGGAACTGTAAGATGTTTACTTACAGAATATGCCTTTCAGAAAAAAATAAATCTGTGAAGCTGTCAACTGTTGCAGATGTTTCGTATCTACATCTGTGGGGATTTCATAACACTTATTAAAAACCTTCACACATGTAGCTTGGGAAAGCCCTTCTGGATGAAAAGTTGGTTTCCAGAGATAGCTTATTCTCATCAAGCTTTTTTAATACATTTTCAGTTGGAAAGTACGATTTTTCTGCTTTGAACCAGAGCTCCTTATATGGTCTTGAAGTAGATAGAGAGGGAGAGCCCATAAACCTTAGTGGTATAATTGAGAATTATCTGGCACCAGAGGTGTCGTATCTGGGATAAGCCACTGCAAATGTCCCATAATCTGTATTACAGGTAACAGCTGTGTGAGAGACTCCTGGAGAGTTCCCCATGTGCCACTACCCCCCTCTGAAGGTAAGATGAATTGGAGGTATTTAAGGAGAGCAACTCAAGACTTGACAGATTCAAGTTTGTAAAGAACAAGCCAAAGTCCCAGTCCCTCACATCCCAGTGATTCTACCAACCAAACAACACACAGCAGCAAGAGAAAAATCAAGGAAAGCTTTCCTATGTTACTGCTTTTACAAGTGTCTCAAAGTGATTGACAGTGTTCATATTCTCATTATGGCATCTGCAGATAATGAGGTATCTAGGCACAGGAATATCCACTGCTTGAGCATGCCAGGAATATTATCACTGACGTTTGAGCAAAAACATTGCAATTCCACACAATACCTCTACATCTTAGAAACGTCAAAACACAGCCAGATGCTGGAGCCATGGCTGCTGAAATCGGATTGGTTAGCTGGTATCTCTTGAAAGAATTATTATGGATGTAAGGCATCTATTCAGCCAGGCAGGATTGTGGGTTTTAATTCTTCAGATAAGAGTAGACTCCCCCCAGATTTAAAGACTCTCTTCCCTTCATCCTCTTGAAATCCCTATAATTTTCTATAAACAAGTCTCCAAAACTGTCTCAAGTTCTGTGAGGAAGAGCATTCTTAGTCAAGGAAGAAGACTCATGTTTCTAACCTAAATGGCAACTAACCTCCTTCTGAGGGAAGGTTGCAAATAATATGCAGTCTCAGTCAGCTGAAACGGTCCTGCAACTGATGGTTCAGGGTTAACTCTGCCAGTAGTTTACTGGAGTGTGACCTTTGGCATGTCACTTTGTCGCAGCAATGCTCTCCTGCCCCTGGTACATATCTTCCAGTTGGCTGCCAGCCTCCAAGCCAAGCGCCCTTCCCCTTGAGTCTGAGGACAGGCAGACACATACCAATCATACACAACATGCAAGGCCATGTTGGACATAAATAATAATAAAAATAACTAACGAATAACCAGGGCTTGGAGCAACCTGGTCTAGTGAAAGGTGTCCCTGCCCATGGCAGGGGGTTGGAACTAGATGGTCCTTCCAACCCAAACCATTCTGATTCTATGCGTGCATGCCTGTGACTGAATTGCAGGAGGTGTCAAAGGTTCAGCTCTTAAACATGGTAAGGTGAGAAACACTGTTTGAAATCTGGAAATTAGACACAAAAATTCCTTTAAAATGCTGTTCCCAGGAGACATGAAGGTCATGTCTAGGAAACTGAGCTGCCACCACCAACAGGGCTGCCCCAGTTGTGCGGGCAGTGTTGTCTGATGGGGACATCTGCTGGGTCCCCAGCTCAGGGCACTGAGCAAGCAAGCTGTTCCACCCTGCACCTGTGGAAAGGCTCCCAATGGGTAAGAGGCTTACACCAAACATCAGTGGAGTAATGCTGGAAAAGCACATCATCTTTCATTCTTTGCTCTCTCCCTTTGCAGCCGACTGTAGAGATGGAGTGTCAACTGTCAGTGTTAACTCCTCCCTTACACTTGATTTGTGGAAGATGCTAATGCTGGGACACATAGGACTTAACCACCTATATCTTTCCCATTGCCACTGAGTGTTTTCATTGCCTCAGAAAGATTCCCATGCCTTTATTAGTCTTTTAACCCAGATCTGGCATAGGTGGCCTTAGAATAGGAAGCAAGCACTGAATCTCCTTAGAAGGAACAGTTGTCCTTAGACTGAAAGAAAGCAAGCAGGCCTTTCCACATATAACAGAAATAAAGGATGTCTCTACACATCTTTGTAATGTCTCTGGACATGACAGCTGCTTCTTTCCCCTACCACGCTTCTGCTGTTTGACCCTTATCTGATCTAAAAGCCCAAAACATGTTTGGTGCAAACTAATATTCTCACTCCTGCTGCTGCAATACCTAGTAATCCACAACAGCCTTACAGTCATACAGCCTGCGTAGGGATGACAGTGAGCAAACACAGGGAGATTTGCAGAAGGCCTTCATTCAAAACTAGACAGAGAATGTGTAGGTTCAACATGCAGCTTTCATTGCTACGCCTTCCTTAAGGAGGAATTGTTTCTCCAGTTAGATGTCAAAACTTCAGTCTAACACCCTGTAAAGATGAAATACTTAAAAAAATTCACTGCAGCTAAAGAGAAGTTAGTAGAAGAGCTGAGGCTGATCTCTATTCCTTGGCGTCACCATAAGATAAACTGCAGCAGGTGCACTGAAATGAAAATATACATTGGATTAGGGTTTGTATTCATTTAGAAGCTTTCTTACAAAAAAGTCCATACTAAAACCTCAAAACCTTTCCTAGATAGCAATCCAAAAAAGTATCACAGCAATACGTTATTAAATCCACATAATGTTGCATGCCAATATTTCCAAGTTATTTTTGTGCCAAAAGTCTGGGAAAAAAAAAAAAAAAAAGAAAGAAATCACAAAGTGTCCTAGATGAGAACTACAGAAAGATGCATAATGTTCAGGAAATAAAATCAATGTGCTCCGACAGATCAAACAGCCTGAGATGTCATATTTTGCTAAATACTAAGTAAGCCTTCTTTAGTTACGAAAGGAAGGTCTGGTGGTTGAAATGGAAGAAGTTTCAGTTTAATGAGTTGCTCCACCGCAGCTTCCAGGCAAGACTTTGGTCCTACAGTTTACACGCCATTTCCCATCTGCAAACTGGAAATGTGACTCTTGTCCTGGATCCTCTAAGGAGGCAGTGACTGTGTTCCTTCTGTGCAAAGCATGGCAAATCCTGATGATGGGGAGGCCTCCATGTCTGGCTGTAACACAGAAAAGAACTAAAAAAATGGAGGAATATTTTTTTTCAAAATTACAGGAGAATTCAGTCAAAAAAATACCAGAAGCATTAATCAATTAAATTTCTACAAGCAGCCTGGAAATGTGCTGTACTTCTGTTAGAATTGGTCTACCTTATGAAAATAATAAATCCTACATTTTCATGAGGGTTTTCTTTTTTTCCCTCCATGCGCTTAGAGATTGCTTATTATGCTTTGCCACCAAGTGCTACACTAAATATTGAGCCCTTTATTCAGGTTGTAGCTAAAAGGGAAGCAAATAATGATGTCTCATAATGACAGCTGTTGGAGGGATTTGTGGGAATCGGAAAGCTTTCTGGAAAACCTGGTGTACTAAAGGCTTGACCCAGTTGTCACCACTTCTGCCTGTCCCAGCCGCCACCTCATACACCAGGAGCCTGCTCCTGCTCTGGCTGGTGCAGAGGCAGCTTGGGACAGACAGGGAGAGACAGAGCAGGGCAGCTGCAAATGAAAATCACCCCAGGGAGGGTTACAACTAGATAAAGTTTTCAACAATAAGATTCCAGAGACTGCTGACTGGAGAAAAGCTCAATATTTTAGTCTCAGTACAAATTTGCTTCAATCTTATACAACTCCCATGCAGCAGCATCCACAGCTGCATGCTGTAAACAACAAACAAATCTATTTCCATCAGCCCTGCTGATGCTATGAGAAAAGTGCCTGAGCATAAGACATGCACAGATGTAGAGTCTCACCTGAGCCTAGTGCTGCCCTCCATTTGGCCCCTCTAACTTAATATCGTTGTTACAAAGCTATTGGTCTCCTGGTAGCGAGCTGGCTCAATGCAGAGCCTCTTCTTCCAGCTAATCTGACAACTCCGATCCAAGAAGCATCAAGGGCCCAATTAAGAAGACACATCTTATCAAGGAGCTTATTTTGCATAACAGAATACAAATGACGAATAAAAATTTAATGTTTAATAACTTAGTACAAAGAGGGCTGTTGATATAGAATGCCTGGAATTTTTATGGCGGCTGTCAGACTTGTGATAAAACTGTTATATAGGAACACTTGGCAAAAAACAGCGTAGAATTTTTCAGTAATGGTGTGTGCATGATATTGCATTAATTCTTGATAGGAAAGTAACTGTAAGCCTGGGAATCAGCCAGTGTGAGTTTCACTGTAAGATGATTTTTATTTTTTTTTTTGAAGGACATCTAAATACATTTTAATGAAGAGTTAGCCAAAAGGATAGTTGGTACTTCATAAATGCATTTCTGTGTTTGCTGAAGTCCAGAAATTATAGGCAAATCATCATAATCCCTCTGGGTTCAGAGTAACTTTGTCAGATTCAGTGATGTGTTTGCAGTTTGTTGGTAACCACTGCTAATGGATGGTAGGAAGCAAGCTTGAAGAGACAGGAAAGGTTATCTTTAAGGCTTTGCCCTCACTGGATAGGAGCATTTCTTCAATTTACTTGCACTATATGGAACAGTGGAGCATGGATGTAGCTCTTTTCTGACTCTGAAGACCATAATCTCAAAGAATGCTTGACTTGCCTTTGTTCTTACAAATGCAACCTATACACTACGAGTCCTTCATGCTAATAATAATAAAAAATATTGTGCCCTAATTTCCAATAGCAAATCACTTCTTTTAACAGCAGGTATGCCTTATATTACTGCCACCTCTGTAACTAGCATGTTCTGTAAATATGTCAATACTAATCAGGAAAAAAAGAAAGATATTCAGATTTTCTTTTAACCATTTCATAAAGGTGATGTTCTTGCAAAGATTTTAAATGCTCACATCATATTCTGATTAATTTGCCAGATATATTAAACCTTTTGGGAAAAAAAAAAAAAAAAAAAGAAAAAATCTAAATATCTGAGTGTAGAAATTAAGTAATCTTTACCAGTACACTTAAAATAAAGTGTCCATTAAATAATGCTAAACTAATGCTGAATTACAGTGGAACTCTATTTTAGAAGTACATATCACATCTATATGAATACTAAATGAATTTCTTTTTCATTTGATTCTATTGTATTAATGTTATTGCAATGAATACTAAATGAATTCTTAATGACTGGATACTTAAAATAAAGTCTTACCCCTTTACAATACTCATCAAACTTTAAGAACAAATTGAGATTAAAAAAATATTTCCTACATACTGGTGGGAAAAAAAGGTCGAACTGTATAGTTCAGAACAGTGAAAGGCATAATTTATCTGATGATGCTAATACTCAGATGCAGTCTTATATTAGAATTAATGCTACAGGAGTGGATCCTTATTCAGAGAATTTGTTGCAGAAATAAAATCTATCAGTAACAGTTTCATTGTTCTATCATTATGAACTCATTTGGTATTCACTGTAATAGCACTGATTGTAATGAATTTGTTTGATATTCATGTGGCTCTCACATGCATTAACATAGGCTTTCTGTTGTAATTCAACATCCAACAAGCATTAGTTAATGCAGTCTTTCGATTAGGTATGGGCCAGTATTCTGCAACCAGTTTCCTTTGAGTTTATAAGCAGTTAAAGGACATTTTTATCTGTCTAATTTTTGGCTCTTTTCTTTCTCTGATGCATTATTTTTAAGCTGGAAAGCCTCCTCAAAGATCCCACACGGCCTTTTCATATGAGCATAGGTGTGTGCCATCTTGTATCTCAGGCAACAAGCCAGGAAGCCAGGATTTTATCGCCTAGGCACATTACCTCATTATCCCCTTGGCAATAGTGGTTTTGGCACAGCCTGGAGCTGGCAGGGTACTAAGGGAACAAGAAATCCTGGTTCCTGGTATTAAATGGATTTGGTTGAATCACGTTTGGAAATGCCAATGCTTCCCTAGTATTGGATAATATTTATCTGGCAAAATTAACTCCTGCCCTTGCAGTATCTCCCTCAGAGGAAGTAACTCCATGGCAAAAAAGCAGGGTAATTCTATGGAAAGTTTTCCTAAAGGAAGGAACTCCGCCAGGTTTTCAGCAGGTTTGACTGACTTGAAATTTTTCAGGCATTCCTCAGTCAAAGCTTGACTAATGCAGACTGGTATGATTCAGCCTCTGTCAAGGTGTTAGATTCCATTTTCCCCATTGTTTCTCACAGTAACTATTCCTCTAATATCTTCAAGAGATTGTAGATGAGCAATAGATGGACTGCAGTGACTATTAACAAGAATTATAGCAATCTTTATGTGTAAGTGTTCAAAACACCAGGGGCCACAGGCTCAGGTAATACACGTAGATTTAGATCTATGTGTAATCAATTCGATTTCAGTAATTGGTAATATGAAGTTATGGAGTCAGGTGATCTGGTGGTGCTATCATCAGCACTACTGTTGCAACCCAAAGGGTTTTCAAAATCATGCTGATTTCATTCTGATATCTACCAAAGGAGGCTTTCCTTTGGTTTTCCAGATGCCTTTAAGCAAAGAATACTTTCTTCCCATGCAGCCCTGCTTTCTCCCACCCTTCTCCCCATGACAGTCTTCAAATATAAGGCTGGGTTTCAGCCGTTCTTAGTGCATGGGTCTCCTCTTCCTCTCCTTGGGGGTGTGAAGAGTCCAGGAGGGTTCCAGCACAGATCCACTGGCTCTCAGAAACGTGTTAGGAGAGCTACATATCCTTCTCAGAAATGTCCTGTAAAGCAGATGTTTGGGCTTGGGGAAGGTCACCTGGTCTCTTTCAGAAACAGACATGGGTCTGTAGCTGGTCCAATACCCCTCTCCTTTTTGGCAGAACATCTGCAGAACACACTGCTGTCCAACCCAGAGATGGGGCAGCTCCTTGGGATGGATGTGCCAGGTACTCAAAATAGGCAGGCTCAGGAGAACTGAAACTGGGAGTGCAACTAGGAGAATATGTGCATTAAGCAGAGGGACGTGTTTGGACGCTCAACACCTGGCAGCAGGACATAACCCATTCCTGCCGAGGAACTACTGAGTGAGTTAGAGGCAGTGACAAAGCTCCAAAAACTTACCCCAGGTGAAAACCAGAATGGGTGCAGGGAGGGAGAAGGAGCAGCCCTCCACCAGATAAAAAAGACTAGAAAATAAGACAACCTGGATGAGTTGCTGGAGAGAGTCTCCAGCCCCACTACTTAAAAAACTCAAGGTCTAGTCCGACCACACAACACAACCATAGAATGGTTTGGGTTGGAAGGGACCTTAAAGATCATCTTGCTCCCATCCCCATGCCATGAGCAAGGACACCTTCCATTAGACCAGGTTGCTCCAAGCCACATCCTACCTGCCTAAGTGGAGCTCACAGCAGGGGAATCCTCTGACCAGTGATGGCTGTGAGGTGCCTCTTTTCATACCATTTAGCTTCCCTTTTGACTTGCAGGCAGGGCAAAATTGTCAGAGTTCTTGGAGGCCCTGACAAATATAAGCACTGTTTAATTAATTTGATTTATGATCTAATTGCACAAGCATCCTTGAGGTTTTCTGGGGATTTTAATATTTCTCCCTAAAAAAGATTTCAGGTAAAACTTTGTCAGGGGAGGCAGTGCAAAAGGTAAGTCTGCAAATGACATGCCAACCTACATGTCACCCGTCTAACTGTAGATCCACATGCCATTTCAGCAAAGATATTTAGTTGCAGAATTATTCCTCTTTTCCCTACAAATATTGGTTTGCATAGACAATTCTCGGGCTCAGGAAAACATACATTTTTCTATTCTTTCTTTTTATTTTCCTCGCTGAAAAATTATCTGGGTGAGTTCATTCTGAGCAAAGACTAAGGAAGATAATTTTTTCTAAGCTACTAAAGAAAGCATATTTTCTATTTTTTTAGTATAAAACATGCTGATATATATAAATTAATGTCTTGTGGTATAGAAGCACAGGGAAAGGATGTAAGTAACCAGCTACTTTACACCTTGTCTCATGACCACACTCAATGTTTGGCTGCATTTAATGGAAAAAATGGTGGGGAGTGTTGCTTGGCCATTGCAGGATACCTGGGGTAACATACTTGCATCATTTCATAGTTAAACTACAGCAAACTTACGTCATTGCTGTGTGTGCTGTAACACCTGGGCACAATAGAATGAATTCATGGACTGTGCACCCATAAATCTTCATTTCCTAGTTTTGTGGGTTTGTCAGGCCTTTAAAGTTATTTAACACGCTTTTTGCAGTGATAGATAGGTACTGAGAGTGTTATAAATACTAACTTGCGTCTGAAAGTTAGGCTGTGAAGCTATCACCAAGGCTTATGGTGTCTGTGATTTTATATCCAGCTAACAAGTCACTTTCATGGGTCGGGACATCATCTGGAGTCTATGAATGTGTAAGAACCAACAGTTACAGTATATCTGTTAGGTTCTATTTGATTTATATATACAACTTTTTTTTTTTCTTTTTAAAACATAGTAAGAGTGTTCCTTGCTTTAGTTTTAAAAATAAAAAGCATAGCCCTAACCTGTGTCTGGCCCATCAGGAATTCATAATGAAAATGAATGCTCATTTTTTCTTTAAAAGTGTCTCAAGCTAAATGATACTGACGTTTTCAATTTTTAACATCATAATCAATAAAGGCTGCTTATGCACATTTTGCAAAACCATCAGTTTAGAAGTTTGAAAAAAAAATCTGCATATGGCTGCAGCTTGCTGACTGCAAAGCTCTAGCACTAAATCTTCTGAGTTAAAGTTTTACTGGTGTGTTATGAGTAAAAATGCCTTGTCAGCCATCTGCCAGTTTTTCTCCTAACATCCATATTTTCAACCCTTGCTAAACATTGGGAGCATTTGGCCACAAGAGGCCAGCTCTACAATTAAACAGCCGAGTTCTGCAGCAGAAGCAAGGGCATGTCAAAATAGAACGGTCTGTTATTAATTTTAAAAGTCCATAAAGGAAAGCTATGACCCTGTCAGGGTGATGGACTGGTAGTTAAATGTATTATAAACTGTTAACTCTCAGAGACACAAAAGAAAAGGAGAAGAAAAACAATGCAGCAGTGTCAAAAACTTCAATAAATGCTAATCATGGCAGATTAATCAGCCTCTAATTCCACTGATCCAAAAAGGTTAGAGTGTCAATTGTGTAAAATTAGCGCTTTCTCACGTGCCCCTTTGCATTTGGAGAATCTGTCTGTTCATTTACATCTTTTGCCAATGTTTATGAAGAATTCAGTTCATTAGCTCTTAAACATAAAATCAGACACTGGAAGGGGGATTCATTGCCTTTTCCTGCTTAAAGTAGTACTTAAAGTAAACAGCATTGCTACAGTGTACATTTATAAATTCTATCAAGCAGCATTAATTACTGTATGTCTCATATCCAGAAACCTTTTCTTGGGGAAGTTTTCATGTGAAGTGTCGTATTTCATGTTCCAAGACAGGATTTTTTGATGGGTTAAGATAAAATGTTTAATCATAAAACTGAAATGAGACTAACGGCAAACTGGGGCTGCTAGACCTTAGTAAAGTACATGCTACAAAGAGCTCCCAGAAGTACATGCACTATCTGCTTTGGGAAATACCTGCTTTAACCTGTGTTTGAAAATCCTGCAACTTGCCAAAAAGAATGGCAGTTCAAATGAATGACTATGCAGAACACAAGAAAGCCTGAGGAAGGATTGTTTAAAAGCAAATAAAGCAGGAGATGGGAAGACATATTAGCTGGCACTATTTACTTGAAGTGTTCATAGCTGAACTCAGGACCAGACGGGACTTACCTGCATTCCTTGCAAAGCTGGCTTTCAGACAGGATTCATTTATCATCTTATGATGTTTTACTGCTGAACTGAGTTTTGAGGACCCACACTGCTACAGCTCAAGTGACTTGGGGAGTGCTTCAGAGCTAGGAAATGCAAGAACAGAGACCCTCATTTCATAGCATACATGTGAGCTTTACTGACCATGTCTTCCCATTTTAGGGACCTGCCTATGGTCAAAGTAAGGGAACCTCGAAGGAATGCATCTATACACATGCTGTCCTAAGGCTTCATTTGCCTGGACCACCTCCACTGTGATGAAATTTGTGACAAAATTCTCACTCCCCAGCTGCCTTCTGTTTCGGGGTGGCCTTCCTGGGCAGGTCAGGGCTTCCTCCCCATGGGAGCACCCATGGAAGGTCTCCATGTCATCTGAACAAAGAAGAGAAGCAGAAAAAACCTATTCCTACCGCAGCCTTGGGGACTGCTCTCTGACTGTGAAATCCCACAGGAGCTGAGGAATGACACCAACCTCTCTGCAGTAAGGCATTGCCTTTGGCTCGGCCTTCTCTGACATAAACACATAGCGATGTACCTATATATTATTAAAAAGTTTCAAAGCAAAACAGTCCCTCAGCAGATGCACTGGAGAAGTGGAAAGAACAAACAGGAGCCAGATGTTTGCCCTATTCCTTCATCAGCTACTGAAGGGAGCTGAGCTGCGTGGGATAGGAGTCTCTGCAGAGACTGGAACTACACAAGCTACCCAGGGTAACAGCAGTGATATCATGGATCTTACCATCTCTCTCACCTTGAATGGCACTGCTTTGTCTAGTCTTATAGAAAACTTGGCTGAGTTTTCAGGGCTCAGCCCATTCTCTGGATTGTGGTGGGTCCTCGGGCATTTATTCTGTAAATAGGGCGAAGTACCTGTACGAAGAATCGCATCACCACGGGCGGGGGGGGACTGCTTTCATTAAATGCCCTACTTTGTTAAGGATAATTTGGATACCTGAAGGCCATGTTTCAGTGCACAATGTAAGCGTGCTTTTTGGTCAAAGGCTTCTTACTGGGGCTTCATATGTTTGCTCCCTGTTGGCTCAAAGTTGAAATCCCACATTTTTTCAAGAAATACTCTTGATTTAAGTTTTATTTCTGGACACAATCCAAAAACTGAAATTAAAACTTATTATAAGAGAATACAGTTAGATATGTTCCCTAAGAGAAGAAAAGCACTGCATGTCTCTAATTTAAAAAAATGACCAATGACGAATATAGCTTAAAATATGAAAACATAATATGAAGTTTAAAGGATAATTATGAGGCAGTAAAACAGAAAAAGGCAAAAATTATTTTAAAGGGAATATAAAGCCAGTATGTATGGCACAGTGCAATGGATGGACTATCAGCAGTATTTCTTTGTGTGCGCATCTTTAGCACTGCGATGAACTGTGCAACAGCAAGATTTGAATATTCTGAATCTGCTATCTCCCTCTTCTGTCAATCAGATCCTTCCAATTTTTAACATGCCAGGATGAACTATGTTGACTTCTTTGGCACAAGAAGGTGAATCCAGTGAAATACGTATATTCAATGGTTTCACGAAAATGAAAAAAGTGTATTTGATAGAACAGCTTTGGGCTACTTTTGAATGGCTGCATTTCATCTCTGCATTATCCCACCCCACAATTGTTATGATGTGAAAAGTGCCCAAGGCCAAAGGCTTGGAGACCCAAGTCCACTGAAATTAATGGTAATCAGGGGGAAAAAAGACCTTTTGCCTAAGCCAGCCATACTATACTTTCCCATCTGTCCACTTTTCCACTGGTGGATACAGTTTACCAAATAATTTCTTTTTTTTTTTTTTTTTTGCAAGTAAATCTAATCTAATGCTACCAAAATTAAAAAATAATGATAATTAAAAAAAATAAAAATTCAGACATCTTCTGGCACCGGTTCCTGTCTCAGAAGCACTCTAAATGCTCAAGTACACATACAGTTCTGCAGCATGCCATAGCTCTTGCTTCTGCAAAGCTTTGCTTTAATAATAGCCACAAATGAGTTTAAATCCTTTTCTTTTGAATAGAATAGAGTGGATATTTTCCTGTTGTGGGTCTGCCACCACCTCCTCCGCCTCCTCCTGCACTGAAGTGTGACCATGTACAGGTTGCAAAGGGCAGACTTCTGCAGTTATAGCAGTTTTCCTAGCATTTTGCCTCCTGAATGTCATGAGACCAATCAAAGGAGAGTGGAGTTACCACTGCATGTTGACATGTTCACACTCCAAATCTAAACTTCTCAAAAGTTTTCCAGCATCTGGAATAACAAGGGTGGTATCTGTCCTGTTAAGAACCAGAAAGGTTTTTCAAAGGAACTAATGCTGTGCTCAGATTTGTTAAGAACATCCTCCAACTGACTGCACTCTCACAAATTCTTCATCCTTTCCAGCGCTGTAGAGTATCCTAGTAACAATAAGGTTTTGATTTGATAAGCCTAGAGTTAGGAGAAACTTTTGGAGCTGGTGTGGTTGAGGTTGGCAATGAGACTTGAAATTTACAGTTTCAGTTGCTCTTTTTTTTTTGTTTTTTTTTTCTTGTCTGTCAACATGACTTTTAAAATCTTGACTTCATAAGAATTCAGACTGAAGAGGGGTTGTGTTCAGTCTATAGCTGAACAAAATATCTCCAAAAACCACTGGAGTGCCACAGGAAGCGCGAAGAGTGATTCAAGATGTCTCCCGTTTCTTTTATGGACCAATAAGACTAAACATGTTATGAGGGGAAGAACTTTGATAGTAACAGGCTAAGCCTTCAGATAAGGTGTAAACCAGAGTTCTCAGATGTCTTTTCTGTGCAGCAGCCTTCTGGAGACTTTCCAGCTCCTATCTACCTGCACTTTCATCTGCCTGGCACAGTGTTTATTTCCTGGCCAAAACTGTTTGGTAGCATTGTTGTTCACTACTAAAAGAGCAGGTACATGTTAGTAGTGGGTGAAGAGAGATTCTATGTCTCAAAGACTGTAATTAGACTTCGTTAATTAAAACTTATGTACACACTTTAAGCCCAATAACATATTTTAAGAGCTAGAGATTCAGGGGACAAGGATAAAGACAACAACGTGAATGACAACACTGGAAACATTTTGTTAACTAGACATGGCTTCTCATCTCCTTTACTATGTGCCTTGAGCATTTGCTTGCACAGTGCAACATGTCTGCAAATCATTATGCAACTGGTAGCATTTGTGCCCAGTCTTCACTGGCCAATGGGATGGATGAAGATCAGGATAACCAGCTGGAGACCCCTGTCACAGGCAGTGGCTGTTGCGCTGTGCTTTCCAATAGGCAATAGGGCAGTCCAGAGCCACTGTGATCATCTCCTCTTCCCTGTCCAGCACATATTCAAGCAGATCAATAAGAGGACTGATATCTGAAAGAGGCTCAGATCTAAATCTGTATTCAGATGTTGTTCCTGGACCCTATTTCTAAACCAAACCTTGCCTGGAAATCTCAGACTCTATTTCAAATTTGGCAGTTAGGCACACTAAGTTTAAATTAGAGGCTTAATCTTAGATTTCCCATGCTTCTCTCTCCTTATCTAGTGCGAAATACTGCAAAAGGAGAAGTCTCCCAGAAACCCTTCTTTTTGCACAGATGAGGAACAGCAAATCATAAGCAGGTTCTTTGAATGCTCGAGTGTATGACTATATATTTCACTGTCAAGTAGAACCACAGGAATAGGAAAATATTACTGTGAAAATACTGCCTGTAATGAGAGGACTTGGTTGTCACATTTGGTAAGACATAATTTATCTTTTATCTGGTATTAGTGAATAATATCACTTTGCCATTCACTGAGTGTGTTTCCCTTAGAAATCCACATGAACATTCCTTAATATTAAATCTTAGGTAAAGCAAGCTATCTTTTCTGGATGTCATAAACTTCCAATAATATATGGAATCTTCTCATAGTTCCACTGTTTTTTCTTTCTCCAAATCTGCAAAATTCTGAAAAAAATATCTCTACTTGTTTACATCCCAATGAAGCTATATTGACTTACGCTAGCAAAAGACAGTTCATTTTTTTCCTATTGTTTCATTACCTTCCCACTCTTCTAAAAGGGCTATTTCTTTGTCTGAGTTATTTGTGCCCTAGCCAGAAGGTGTTGCCTTGTAAAAAGGGTGGTATTTTTACACCATACTAGTGCTGGATGATTTCTTTCTTTGTCTGCAGCCATAACATCCTCTTGTTCACACGGAAATAAAAAAACACAAAAGGTGTAGATTATGCGATGCATTTCCTGTAACATTTAATAATCACAGTAAAACACTGACATATATTGCTGTCTACTTACAAATCTCTGTTTCCTTAGAAATTACAGCTTACTGTTTAAGTCACCTGAATAACCCGCTTTATACATCTGAACAACATAATAAAAGAGCTCATCCTGATTAGATGAATATCCTCTAATGAACTGAACACACAAGGTCCAAATTCTGCTCTATGTTTCACTAGCATCGGTCTTAAACTGTACATCCTTATGTACACATGGCATAAAATGAGGCATGAATCATTCTCTACATATTCACAAATGCCCTTACACTAAGCTATACTTCCCAGGTTTTGTCTCTGGAACAGTGTCTCCCCATTCCCCATTAGGATGACTTGCTTTTCCCAAGCAGGCACACCTTCATCCCTCCCAGCTACAGCCAGAAAAAGAAAAAGGGCACTGCAGCAATTGCAGTAATTGTTTTCCTGTGAAAGAAGCATTTAAGAAGTATTTAATGTATTTCTAACTGTCTTCCAGTGCAGTTTAGCAGCTGGAAGTCAGGTACAGAGCCAGAGCAAAGGGTTTATCCTGTGTTACTGTACTTCATGTTTTTTTTCAACAACTTCGAATGAGAAAACAGCACTCGCATGAATGCCGAGTTATTCTCTTATAACAAGAACACGCAAGACAATGTCCTGCCCAGCAGGCTGCAATCCTTGACCATGATTTATTTAAACAATACTAATTGCATGTTCCATGTTTTAAGAACCATGGACAACAGGAAGCTGACAAGTACTTGAGAAGCCTGTTTTGGGCAGGTACTGGTTAAGTCTCTGTTCCTGTCAGCTGGGGAGGATGTTTGAATTACCTGATTGGAAAATAAAGGTATCAAAAAAAAAAAAAAAAAAAAAAAAAAGAAAAGGTGCTTTTCCTTTCCTCTGTTTCTTTTAGAAACAAAACAAGGAAACCTGAACATTTGACAATGTACAGATTTCTTTTTATAAAACAAATAATAAAAATGAAGCTTTTTAACTTTGTGAAGATGATTACCACGAAACTCCAACAATGCTGAGCAGTTATGTATTTTTTGGAAACCTGCATTCCTATTATAAAGCTCTTCCCGTAGAAGCCTTTAAATTAAAATTATTTTTGAAGCCTAGCCTAGAACATCAAAACCAAATCAGAGTTCAAGTGCACAGTATGATTCCCTTTGGGAAAAGGGATTCATTTACAGATGCCGGGTGATTTCTATGACAGTAGGAAAGACATTAATTTTCATAGAAGAAAGAGGTCCAATTCTATAGCACGGCTTATTTGTATCTGACTGGGGGTTACTGATTGACAAATTATTGATCTTCACTAAGATTAAGTCAAACATTATTTTTGTTTTCACAGCTTCATGTATTCTAAGCAGAGTCTAAGTCCTGCATGTGTGATTCCCTGAGCGCTACAGCAATATGGCTGTAATGTGAAAGGTTGTTCAGCATCCCATGCGACTGAGCTTCATCAAAGGCTTCCTCTTGATTCCAGTATGGGAGTCTAAACAATGAACTTACACCAGTGCAAGAGAAACAGCAGTACAGTTTAAGACTACACTTCAGCTTCCTTTTCACGTATTGCAATTAACAAATAATGGCAAGCTGCCCACTTGGAGAGGTAGCACATTAATATACTTTGAATAGCTAAGAGCTTTGTTGTTGTTGTTGATATTGTTATTTTTATTATTACAACTACATTTTCTCTTAAGCTTTTTATTAACACAGTGATAATTTCCAAAGACGACTTTCGTTCCTTTAGTAGCACTTAAAAAAAAAAATAAATCTAGCTAATATTTACTAATTCTCTAGTTTCCCCCAAATACACATTGAAATTATAAAGTGTTTCTAAATATCCTGAGAATTCTCTAAATAGATTTTGCAAAATTCCCATAACCTTTCACTAACCATCAAGCCCTTATTATCTAAAGAGGCTTCCAGGGAGGTGTTTGTAGGTAATTACCCAAGAATTAATCATAGGATTAACATAAAAGGCAAAATATAATAAATAATCAAGTTCTTACGTATGCAAATCATTGTGAGGTATGTTACCAATTTTCATAGAGGGGTCACTGTCAGAAATGCAATTTCATCTATGCAATTAGCAGGTTTTGCTGCATTATAAATCTGTCACTGCTTTCTTTGCACCAAACAGCTGCTTATGCAAGTAACTGTGTGAAACTCTATTAAAAATCACAGATCTGTATAAAGAAGGCTTAGAAAAAATAAGTTCCCAATAAAGCTGCGTTAGATATATGGGGTCTAGAAGGCTGTGGCCACGAAGCAGTTAAAATTATTAGGAAGGGAATTCCATCATGCTATTAATGTCCTGCAATTCATCTGTGACTGTGTTCTGTTCACTTGGTTTTCCTCTTCAAGTGCTGTTCTGTTTTTAAAGCTGCTTTGAAGGAATGCTCTCCAGTGGACTGCCACCTGTCACTGCTCCCTGTCATGTGTCCGATAATTAAAATCTGACTGATTTGCTGACTGGCATCAACCATCACAGATCAAGAGTTAGAAGATGTTCATCCTTCCCAAGGCTAAATTTACTTGGTGAAAAGGGGCTGCTTGCTTCCAGCCTGAGCTGTCATTCAGCTGCCGTGGAAACCATAAAGATAGCTAACAGAGCCCCAGCCAGCAGTCTTTAGTTTATTTTATTCTAATATTTATTGCCACCCAGAAAATGAACATAATACAGACAAGTTAGTGAGAGCACTGCACTAGTGATTTGTGAGGCTGGTGTGGAGTGAGAGCAAAACAGTCCTGCAGTATTAAAATAAAATAGAACAGTGGTGTTTCCCAAAAGTATGGCAGAGCTGTAGCTGTGTTTATTTTAACCCTAATGGGTGCAATTTATTATTACATTTTAAAAAGATGCACTCTTTGAGAAGGCTGGTTGGGTGGTTTTTTTGTGTTTTGTTTTTTTTTGGTTGTTGTTTTTTTTTTTTCCCTAAGTGCACACTGCTCAGGAAGTACAAGAAAAAAGGAAAGGAAAGGAAAGGGAAAGGAAAGGGAAAGGAAAGGGAAGGAAAGGGAAGGAAAGGGAAGGAAAGGGAAGGAAAGGGAAGGGAAGGAAAGGGAAGGAAAGGGAAGGAAAGGGAAGGAAAGGAAAGGAAAGGAAAGGAAAGGAAAGGAAAGGAA
>WYDI02039844.1:0-28851 GCA_009867235.2 Psittacus erithacus
ATATAAGGAAGAAGTTCTTTACTGTAAGGGTGGTGAGGCAGTGGAATGGGTTGCCCAGGGAAGTTGTGAATGCTCCACCCCTGGAGGTGTTCAAGGCCAGGCTGGACAGAGCCTTAGTGCAAGGTGTCCCTACCCATGGCAGGAGGGTCGGAACTAGATGATCTTAAGGTCCTTTCCAACCCTAGCTATTCTATGATTCTGTGTCTTCATTTTTTTTCATATTAGGCAAAATAATTTTCAGATCTTAAAAAAAAAGTTTATGGGGGGGGAAGAAAATTACTGAATAGGTTAACTGTTGGTGCTGTTTCTTTTTTTTAAAGGATTCCAGGAGCAGGTCATGTTTCTGTACACTGGGATGTGGAATAAATAGCCTTCACTCAACATGAATGAGACATCATTGCTGCAAGAGTTAATTTAATCTACCAGAATTAAAAAAGTTACTTTGCAGCATCCATTAGTGTGGTATGCTGTTGTATGGGATGTCTGTTGCTGTATCAGACAACCTGTGCAGCTGGAACTTGTCACAGCCTGATTCGTTTTAATTTAAAGCTCAGTTATTACATGCAATGACAAGTTTCTGAACTTTTGGTTTGGTCATAGTAGAAATCTCTTGCTCTGTATATATCATCACATTTAATGAGGCTGTAAGCATTTTGACTTGCGCTTCCTTGCTGCAAAGGCCGAAATCTCTCGTTCTGCAGTCATGCAGATCTGTTCAGTATTTTTTGTGCCCAACACAAGGTTTATAGGCTGGATAATGTATAGACTATGAATTGGGGTAGTGGAGATAGAAGTGAGTATGATCATGATAAGCTCCTACTAGTGTAATCTTGGTGGTATTGTGTTGGACAGGGGTTTGTGGTGTTTATCTCTCTGAGTAATGTGCGAACTAATCTGTTAGTGCGATCAAATAAGTATTAAAAAAAAAATGTAATAAAATGATTACTACTAAATGCTATTATTTCTAGGTTGGTGTACAGATTTTCACTAAAAGGCCTTTGGAAGAACAGGAGAAAAACGTAAATCCAGATGATATCATCAACTGCCTTAACAAATATCCTAAAGCACGTGTTAAATATCTAGAATATCTAGTATTGGAAAGGAAAACAGAGGTGAGTCCTACAAGAATACTTAAAGTGGGCATAAGATTCAGAATGCAGACTGTGATGAACAATTCCAGAAAATACCCATAGTCTAGAAGCAGTAAGCATAATTTGAGGGTTTTGGGATGTACGCAGAGTAGGGTAGGATTGGCTTTAAGTTAAAAGTAGATGAGAAGCAGATCTCTGCATTATTTTTAACTTTTTATCTCTTGGGATGGCAGTACAGTTGCTTACTTCCCCTCAGAGGAGATTTTGGATTTGGGTTTTATTTTTTTAATATCTGCTTATTGCATACTTTTCTGTTTCATCAGTGAGGCTCAAACCTCCATCTGGTAAGATCATGGAAAAATGGTTGAGCAATTGCTAATCCTATTGCACTGCAGCAGCAATACACTAAACTTGCTAATTCAGTCATTTACTACTAAGTATGTTTTATTCTGTCCTTCTGGAGAAGTTTGAGTAATTAGTGATAGAATTAAACCATGCACCTCTCATTGTAGAATTCCAAACCACTCTAGATTTTGAATGTCAAAAGATGTATTCACAAGTCATAAGCGACAGTGTATTCTACCATACAGAAGCAGCCAAACATTTCAGTGCTTGCCTATGAGACATTTTAAACACAGAGGAAGTTACTGCAAATAAAGCAAGAAAATTAACATTAAAAGAGCTCAGCAGAACTGATGACCAGTTCACTAATTTACATTTTTTTAAATACGCATGCTAGATCAGTGGTTCCCTTCTGTTGCTATTGCAAATATGTCAAGGTTTGTGACATGGTGGATAAATGTACTAGTTTCCCATGTCATGAATGTTTTTAAGCAAACTTTGAGTCAAGCATACAGTTTCTTGTAGAATATTTGTAATAAAAATAATTTATAATTTGCCTGCTAGTAAAGGCTGGGTTATAAATTGATTTGGTCTTTACAAAGTCTTAGTTTTATTATGAATGCTTTAGTGAGAATGTTTTGAACAGTCAAATCAACTTGTTTTGATGAATATTGGGAAGTGAATAACACAAAAAGCACTATACCTTCAGAGTGCTTGTCTGCCTCTGCTGGCTTTCTCAGTTATTGTAGCAGAAATTGAAAAGGGCAAAGAGCTTACCTGAATATGAGGAAGAATTAATTAGATCAAAGTTACTCATTTTACAAGGGAAACAAAAGGAGAAGACACAGTGGAGGTCATACTCGTATTCAGAGGAGAGAGATCTGCTTTACTGTAATTACTTTCATTAGGTGAACTTTTGAAAGGAAATAATTTTTGGACAAGAAAAGCTACTTATAGAGCTTTTTTTTTTTGAAGGTGAAGAGGGGGTTGGGAATAAGATATTTTATACCTACATTTTGA
Organism: Psittacus erithacus; assembly: GCA_009867235.2. Lineage (NCBI taxonomy): Eukaryota > Metazoa > Chordata > Aves > Psittaciformes > Psittacidae > Psittacus > Psittacus erithacus. The sequence continues at coordinate 2,454 of WYDI02039844.1, forward strand.
AAATAGCTGTATTAGTGAAATCGAGAATCCCGTACTATAGGTTTAGTGTATCTTGTGAAGCTGGGCTGAGTAAGTTGCCTGTCTGCATGAACAGACTTTGAGTAACTCAAACAGACTTTGAGTAACTCAAACTAAATAATTTAAAATATTTTTTCTATATCATTATGTAAATATTCATCGCTGTTACTGGTGGGAAGAAGGGATTGTCTTTTTAAACTAAGCTAACAGTTCTTTTCATCTGTAGAAGGAAAAGTACCATACTCATCTAGCTGTCTTGTACTTGGAGGCAATACTTCAGCTAAAATCTGTGACCACAGATAATTGTGCAGAAGCAACTGAGCTGCTGCTTAAACTACGCAGTCTTCTTCAGAAATCAGATCTTTATAGAATTCACTATATTTTGGGTAAGATGCATATTGTCTATTGTAAATGCTCTTTGTCAGTTCTAGCAGGAAACAAAATTAAGTCCTCATAAGGATAGAAAACTAGAAGATCTGGGGTATCTAGGTGTACTGGGTTGATAGGCTTTTACCAGCTCTATTTCTAACAGATGCAAGCTACTTCTGAATGTGTATCTGTTAGTGTTGTCTTTGGTCTCCCATAGTTCATGAGATACAATGGTATGTTTGTCACTGCACCAAAGACAGAATACCATAACTAGCTAGAAAAAAAAATCTTCATACAATTTTCTTAATTTATAGTCAATTTCTTTTCCATGATGAGCATGTAACTTGTGACAGTCTTTGCAAATGGAGGACTTACAAATTTAGTCAAGCAGCCTGTCTCAGTGAACTGAAACAAAGCTTTGAGGAATCCAATTACCAAGGACTTGTTTGTTGTCCATAACCCACTCTCACCCCAGAAGCTGGGGTTCATGCCAGACAAAAACATGAGCATCTTCTTGAGTCAGAAGTGCAATATATGCCTTTTACTGTTGGTATAAGGCCAGAAACAACTGAGATTTTTTTTTCCTTAGCCAGTGCTTATAATGCCTAATTTTTAATGTTTCATCTACTGCAACAGTAGATGAAAGAGAAATGACTCGTTATTATACAGAAAGATCTGAAATTTTGTGGAAAAAATCCAGTGGATGTGGAAATAAAATTAGCTGAGTAACAACTGAAATACTTTACCAAAGTTTAATGTCCCCTTGCCTTTCCAGTCAGCAAAATGTTGTGGCAGATAATGTACCAGTATAACAGCATCATTGGAACTCTTGCTTTTTTTCATCTTTTAATTTTTAACCATATTTTTAAGGGCAAGAGTTACAACATGGATTATACTCTTGAAATTTGGGGAGAAAAACATTGTATTTCCATACTTTTTATAGAGGCCTATGCCAAATCTTTATCACCTTTACTGTAAGTAGAGGATTTTCTAATTTATTTTGAAATGCCAGATGAACTTGCTGTTCTCCCTGCCTGTTGCTGACGCTACACCTGTGAACTGTCATACTGGATTAAGAGTTTGTTGTGTCCTTGCCTTAAAGCAGGGTACTATTTGACCTTTGTCTTCTGTGGACATCAAACTATTTTGTTACTTTCTATAAGGTGAGAAGTGGAGGTTAAAAATTTTGGGGCTTCATCTGAGTTTATCATACATGATAGCAGTGTGTGCAGAAATGTGCAAGACTGACATGCTAGAATTTAAAAGATGTGAGTGGCATTGGTTTTACAACTGTTACTTAGTTATCTCTTTTTCCCATATTTTGTGTTGCTCTTTTGTGTGGGATGTTTCCATACATCTAGGCATTCTTGTGCTTATAAAAATCTGTTCTCTTTATAGCTACCAGCACTGCTGCAAAAATAGCAGTTTTGTCTGTGGGCTTGTTTGCATTGACTGTGAGAGGGAGTAGTTGTCTTCTCCACTGAGTAAATATTGTCTTTTTTCTCATTTAACAGACAAAATCCAGGGCACAGACCTTCATATGGAAAGTGCAATTTTATATGGAAAACTAGAAGAACATGAGAAGGCTTTGCATATCCTTGTCCATGAGTTAAAGGACTACCATGCTGCTGAAGAATACTGTATATGGAACTCCGAGAACAGAGACATGCAGTACAGACGGAGGCTTTTCCATATGCTGCTGTCAGTGTATCTAAATCCAGGTGCTTCGGATTGTGCACTAGTCATGGCTGCTGTGGACCTCTTGAATAACCACGCTGCTGAATTCGATGCGAGTCTAGTTTTGCAGGTAGTGCCTGACAGCTGGTCAGTGCAGCTCCTCTCCCCTTTCCTGGCTGGAGCAGTGAGGCAAAGCATTCATACAAAAAGAATGACTCAGGCTGCACTTGGATTAGCACAAACTGAAAACTTAATCTACAAATATGAGAAGGTAGGTTGCTTAAAACATTTCTAGTTAAGTCCTTTGATATGTGATAATGAGAAAAGAAGTTTGAAGAATTTGAAGTGGTGGTTGGTCTCTTCTCCCAAGTAACAAGTGGCAGTAAAGAGGTAATGGCCTCAAGCTGCACCAGGGAGGTTTAGATTGGATATTAGGAAAAACATCTTCATTGAGATGGTGATCAGGCATTGGAACAGGCTGCCCAGGGAAATGGTGAGATCACCATCCCTGTTAGCATTCAGAAGATGTGAAGATGAGGTCCTCAGTGACATGGTTTAGTGGTGGACTTGGCAGTCCTGGGGTAATAGTTGGACTTGATCTTAAAGGTCTTTTCCAACCGAGTTGATTCTGCGATTCTATGAATTAGGCCAAAGCTGTCTTCATGTCCTTGGCAAATATACTTACTGCATTTGTTAGCTTTACCATGACTACTACATTCAAATTTAATTTTATGATTTCTGTGTAAAACAAAATGAAAGGTGGGGCCTTGAAACAGGAAGAGCTTTGGTGAACTTTTTGGCTGAGTGAAAGTGAATCTGGGATTTATAGATTAACAAAGCTCTTGCAGAAACTTTTAACAAATGTGAGTTAGAGTTTTTTCACTAGGATTGAGACCTGTAAGAACTTACAACAAAGTTTACGCAGCTACTTGTTGGTAGCTTTTGTTAGTGATGAATTCACTTGTGAAACTTTCTTCTATTCCTAGCTAGAGCTGTGTTGTTTAAAACTCCCAGCAGATTCTTAAATCCATTTAATTTTAACAATGGTATACCCAGCAGAATCTGTCTGGAATAAAAGTGCATCAGTGCTGAGTTTGTATGGAGCTGTCCTGTGACCTTGTTTAGGAAGCTGCCTCAGGTTTTCAGTTGCATTAAATGTGTGAGTGCTTTTCTTTATTAAATGAAGAAGGAAAATAAGGGAAAAATAAAAAAAGCAGTACATAAGAGGAAGCATGAAAATGAATGAATATGAATGTGGAAACTGAATTCAAGTTAAATAGTTTGAGCTGTCTTTTCCTACTACCTTTAGCATTGACTAGGTTTGACCATTTGGTACAGGTGAAATTACATACCTTTATAATTTCCCTTCTTTTCTTGTTAGACTCATGTTTGGATGGTTTTTTTCCCCTCTTTTTAGGTTAAAGAAAGAGGAACTCCAATTCTTCTTTCGGACAAAAAGGTTTGTCAGGTGTGCCAAAATCCTTTCTGTGAGCCTGTCTTTGTAAGATACCCAAATGGGGGTATGGTGCACACACACTGTGCTGCAAACAGACATCTGAATTCAAACATGACTCATCACTCTTCCAGCTCCAGCAATCAGACTTGAAATATGTTCTGGTCCCAGTGGTTCCCAGGACTTACACCCCATTGAAAGTGGGTTGGAAAAAAGAACAAAGTGCAGCTACTTTAAGTATAAATCAAGATGAACACCTAGTCTTTGGGTTATGGGAATACTTCCAGTAAATATGAAATATCACCGCTTATCTTTCTAATTTCTAATGAATGTAAATAGAAGAAAATTCACTACCAGAAATGGGGAGGTGCATATATAGGCTCTTCTGTATATAGTAAGAAGCAGTTAAAGAAAATGAGCCTTCTCTTCGCAGTAAGAGTGACTGTTACGGAAACAAGGCAAACAGTTATTTTAAGAAATGTCACTTTGCACTGAACATAGTGTTGATAAGTTTGTAGAGGTGGAGATGGCATCTATTGGAGTTGGGATTCTTGGAACATTTTGTGACAAGACTGGCATCATGCAGCTTACTATCAAGACAAAAAAGCGCACTGGTTATAACGTTTGCTGCAGCGTGTTCTCTTTTGGGCTGGATTCTCTTCCCCAGGATCACATTATGAACTTGATTTTTGCTCTACAAATCGTTGGCTTTTGATGCACTTTTCAGTACTTCCTGTCTCTCCTCTGCTATATAGGATTTAAATGTAAGCACTGGTCCATTAGGTTTCTACTCCTACAGTTACTGTAAAAAAAACTAAGTGGAAACTAATAGCTTCAGTCACACAGCTGTGCTTGGAAGATAAAGAGAGGTCAGATTATCTGGTCAGATTGTAGTCACTTTTATATGGGGGAAGAGACCTTAACTTTAATATTGATTTATTTATTAATATGCAAATATACTGTACATACAAGTGAATAAATTGATCTTATATCATTCTAGAGTTTCTTTGGAGGCTAAAGATGTGCCTGATAGATAAGTGTACAAGTTATGTGCTAAATGTTTGCTATAACATAACTTAGGCAGATGGGAACTCCAGAAGAACAGGTTTTTATAACTTGTGGCTGACTTCGTGCACTCAGAATAATGGAAAGAAAGTATAACTGGGAAGAAATCTACAAAGGTGTATTACAGAGGTACTGGATTTGTTATATTCTACAAAACATCCTGTAAACAGAAGTTTTTTAAATAGCAACAAAGCCACTTTAGCTTCCCTGATAAGTATTGACATTGCTGTTTAACCATTTTAAAGCAGTTTAAAAGAAGCAGCTTCCCACAGGAGAGGTTAAAAAATGGTGACTTTAAAGAAAAGCATTTCAAAGTCAAAGCATTTATTTTAATTCTGCAAAGCTCTAATAAATACCAAGCTTACTGACTAGCATGCAGTTGACTTAGTACAATTGCTTCCTGTTTCAGCTTTCCAAATCAGAGTGGAGACTTTTAGCAAAATGTGGTATCTTCTAGCTGCAGTTTTGGAAGAGGTTTCCTGTTACAGAAAGGTTGGCTTATGAAACACCTTTGTAAGCATAGTGTTGCCTCCAGAAAGAGGCAACCAGACTACATCCAGGGGAAAAAAAATATCCACTTCTCTGTTGAAGCAAAAGACCTTTGGATCGTTCTCTGTACTGAGTTTGAAATTAGAAAAGTATAGTAGTTGTGCTGGGTTTTAAAAAATTACATAAAATCCAAGTAAGGAATATTAGTGCTTTCTACTAAGACATGTAAAAAATGTTTAGCGAAATGCACCTTCAAAAAAGACAAATTCTCCTGTATCTTATATTCATGGTTTTCAAACATTCTGTATACAGTGGGCATGATGACAGACAAATCTGTAGTCCCGTGTCCTCAAAATCCTGATAGAGAGGAAGTGATTTTTACAAAGATCCTATAAGCCTTTTGTGTGCAATAGCATACAGTAGAAATGCTTTCTTTTGCTGCATGCATCCTCAGTCTGCTCTTCTCCTATCTAATAAGGAGGTACTAAGCCAAAGACCACTCTCTATGACTAAGACTAATTTTAGCCACTAGGTAGTGATGAACTTAGTCTTGTCAACTAGTGTTGCAATGGAATAGAGATCATACCATTCCAGGCCATATTGTAACACTGTAATTGTTGTTGCATGAAAAGGTATGTCTGTGAAAGATTAGACAATTCTTTATTAATATTCAACATTTTTCAGATTTGTACTTTGGCTAAAATCCTGCAGTAACAATAATTGTACATACAAAACTTGCAGAGATCGCAGTAATGCAAGGTAGCATACTTGCAATCATAGATGACCAAAAGGGTGATAAATATTAAAGTTGGAGGATTTAATCCTTTTAGCCCACCGGAAATGTGGACTGGAAAAACACTGACATTTGATGCATGCATCGTTACCATTTCTTTGTTATGTTTCATGCTAGAACTCATTTTAATGAATTAATATGGAAGTCCTATGGTAACAAAAAGCTAAAGCCCACTTGCGAGCCTGAGGTAGGGCAAAGAGCTCAGCAGGATGGTGGCAGATGGAAGATGCTCTTCCAAGTGTGCATACAGCACTTGGGCAATTGGGATGATACTTGACCAGAAGAGATATGAGCCTTCATCAGAGTGGCACATGGTATGCTGTACTTTATCACTAGGAAATTTATGAAAGGTCTGCATTCCAATTTCCTTAGGTAGGACAATTACAACATGCCTTTGGGTAGGAGAACCTTGTATTGGAGAACCTGAGTTCATTCCTCCTTTCATTTAGGCACTGTCAGTTTGCTCGTTCTCGTTGTATGTACCTGAAGTCCTGGGACAGCATTGCTACTGTGGTAAGTTCTTTGTATGGCTGCAGCAGCAAGGAGGGAATGAGTGGTAATCCAGTTAATTGCTGACTGTATACATAGAGGAGGAGAGGCAGGAAAGAGGAATCTTTCTTTCACCATCCTTCTAGTTTGGAAATTGAATGGGTTCTGGGAGTTCCAGCATGATGCAATCTTTTTCTCTCCATTTAGGAGATGTTGTGTCTTAAACCTGCCTTTGGAGAGAGGAGATTCTGGCAGACTATTTCTTTTTAATTTAGCTCTTGCTAAATTATTTGTGTTTGTAATTCATCTCTCACATTTACATTTTTTTTTTTTTCTCCCCATAAGAGGCTCCTCCAACTTCAAAAGTGTGAAAAACAAAACAGTAGTGCAGGTTTTTTTCTTTTAATGTGACAGTGTCTGTGATTCAGGATATGATAAATGAGATTAGTCTCACACAGATGCTTTTCCAGATATTAAGGAATGTTTGCTTAGCATGTAACCTCTAATTACAGAAATACTGCAGCTCTGACTTTTTTTAGCATTCTCCATTACAGTTGCTGATACATACAGAAAGCACTTGTTAAATCCTTTTCATATCTCCATGCTTCCTTACATAAAAATTACCTGTGCTGTGTATATGTCATCGTTTGCAGTTTTCCTACTGTCTAAGTCAAAAAAAGAAAATTACTAATGAGAAAAAATTGCCCAGAATACTCAAAGTGTGAAGAAAATAAGCAATTGGGTTTTGTTACACAGAGAGCACCACAGCAGCCTCTGAATTGACTTCGTCAGGCAGCCCATACTGTGGTGGCTGAGGTCTGTACTGGAGTCTGGGTTACAATGAGAACCTCTCTCTTGATTGTCCCTGCTTCCAGTTTCCAAAAACTTCCCAACCTTTGTTACCTAATAAATGTCACTCTTTGAGCACTTAAGTGACATGGGTTTAAATCTTCTGGGTGGACTCCTGAGTACATCTGTCTTCAATAAAATGCCGCTTTATTACATTATCTACATGGAGCCCTACTGATGTCAACTGCGAAAAGGTGGTGGTAAGGATGGATGGAGTATAAATATGTTCTTCCAGATCTTTATTATGTGTTTGAACACACAAGCATTATCCCGACTGCTGAGTCTTTATAACAGTGCCTGTGCTTTGCAGGACTCTTATCCTGAATAACATTAAAAAAATACTTTATTTTATACTGTTGTATCAAGAAGTAACCTTTTATTCTATTGTTCTTCCCCATTTACTGCAGTCTCTATTCAGCTCTGAGGATTTTATTAACATCCTGCTGTTTATAATAGGCAGCAGTGAACACATTTCCATTGTGAGTTCTTCTCCTCTTGCCTGTATTTACTAATTAATTTTTCTCTTGCTGTAAAACACTTTGGGCTTATGCCTTGTGAACACTGATAATTAAATATGCTGCTACTTTTAAAGGGAAAAGAAGTTAATGACATTCTGTAATGTCTGATTGATTACAAAATTGAAGTTCCCCTGCAGTAAATTTGTTCAGATGGAAATTTTTACTGTTAATGCTTTCTGACTTAATGGTTATGTTGGTGAACATATGCAGCAGTATGTGGAATGTACACATGTATAAATATGTTGATTTTTAATAAAAAAATCTTTTAATTATGTTTCTGTTATTCATTCCTGGATATATAAACCCTGGGATGTGCATGGCCAAGTAAAGGAGAAAGATTCTTCAGTGGGTGACTGACAGGTGGTCAGATAGAAAGGCCGAATTAAGCAAGTGCGGGATGGTAATGCAGATACACAGGTGTGCTTAAGAACTAAGGAATTTTACTTTGGGGAAGAAGTCTTACTTTGTTTTACCTCTTCCTTGACCGAATCTGGGGTTTTACAGATTTACAGTGGCTGCGTTACAGATTTGAAAGGTCTTGATCTGCCTCTGTTGCAGCTGAAGCAATCCCTTCCATGATTAAAGCAGACAGTTACATGAGAGGTCTAATTAGTGATGGGTGCATGGACATCCTGGAGCAGTGCGAACAGAAGTACTAAAACATTCTCAGGGGAAGACCATGAAACAGGGCTGGTGATCTGGGAGCATGGGCTAGTACTTGAGAGAGGTAAAAGCATCATAAGCATTAGCAATGCTGTGGTCACCTCCTAGATACCAAAGGCAGGTTGTGCACTGTGTAGCTGGGGAGCTGGCAGGATAAAAATCCAACAGAGCAGGAGCTATAGTGAAGAGCTCTTGTTTGCAGGTAAGGTCTGTGTTCTCTTGGCAAGGTTTCTATGGCCCTACCAGGTCAAGTTTGTTTCTTTGGCTGAAGAAAAGGCTGTGGGCACATTCGGGGGTGCTCAGGACACTCTTACAAAAGGTGTTTGGGATGCAAAGCCTGGAGTGCAGCATGATGCTAAGAAGAATGAAAAACGTTACTACAACAAGCATTACTTCCTTAGCTCAGCCAGCACGACGTATAGCCCTGAAGAGCTCTGGTTTGCATTTCCTCAACTGTCCATGCAGTCACTGGAGGAAAGGCAACACAAAGTATTAAAAAGAGAAGAAAAAAAAAAACTCTACAATTGTGGCTTTGGCATGGTGGGCTTTCAGTTAGTTTTGCCTTTAGACAGTGGTTAGAAATTGGTCCATGCTAATCATCCAGATGGCAGCTCCTTCCAAGACAAATAATCAATAAGGCATAGCTGAGTTTTGGCAGGAATGAGCCCCAAAGGTTCATTTCATTGCAGCAGCCATAGCTACAGGACAGCAGCATAGGGTCAAAGAGGGCAGGGCTGCCAACAGAAAGCCGATGTCTGAGCACAATAGGTTTTCAGTAGGTAACAAGGCTGATACTAATAGGGCCTAAAAATCCAATAGCTGTCATGAACAGCATTACCGTTGCCTGTAATTGCCAATAACCCCCTGAAGACACTGCCTTTGTCAATGTGGTAGCTCCATTGAGTAGGACATGACCATCCCAATGTGTGTAAAATCCTTTCTTAGAAGAACTTAGGCTGCCTGGGTTTTCCAGAGACAGCATTGTCCAAGCCCAGCTTGAAGCAGGGTCAGCCTGTGTTAGGTTGGTTCTCTTGTTTTGGGCAGTGCTGACAAGCTTGAAATCAGATTGGGAAGGATCCCAATGTCTTCAGGTCAGCTCTTTGCCAGAAGAATGTATTGCTTAAGCATCCACAAGACTGGGCTGAAAGGTGGTTTTGTCTTGGAAAAATTGTGGGTTTTTTCTCAGCTATTACAGAAGGACTGAACAAACAGGGAATTTTTGTAAAATAACAACCTACTGATGATAGCTTCAAGAGTGTCTGTGTGGTGCTTCTCTGACTTGGTAAAGTATATTCAAATAAATGCAAGTTCTTTATGTCTGTCTGGAAGTCTCACACTGCATGCAAAGAAGATTCAATCCCTTTAGTCCCTGTAATATACAAGGTTACTCTGCAGACTCGTGCCAGAAAGCTGCCAGAGTTTGACAGAAGTAAGGGTTTTTCTACTTGAACCACAAGCAGCTGGAGATGGGTAGGGAGGAGCACAGGGTGGATTTGAATCTGCTTTTTTAAATAACATTATGCACTGGGGTTTTATATTTGCAAAGCAGAAAGAAGGTTTTAATTTCTGTGCTCATTTCATCCATCTTTAGGTTTTAACTTGTCATATCTTACTTCAAAGCGTCTCTGTGGCCTGTTGTGACACACAGATTTGTCAAGCGGGTTTAGTGTTCCTCCTACAGAACCTTCCCAAAAGCTCTTGTTCTAAATAGCAGCTTCTCAGTACATCCCCTCTAGATGCTCCAGTCAGCATGCCAGGAGTGTTTCTGTCAGCAGTTGCTCATTCTGTAATACTGAATGGCCACAGAAATGTGATGGTCAAAACTAAAAACTACAGACTAAAGAAGTCTCAATCCCAGAGGAAGGAAGGAGTCTCTTGTTAAGCTGCTATTCATGAATGATACCTCCATACCCTATGCTTTGGGTTTTCCCATCTGCCTGATATCAAGTCGCTTACAAGGGTGTGTAGTATTTTGTACATGTAATCACTTGTCCTGATAACCTTCCTCTCTGTGGAAAGACTTTCTTGATTGAAGCTGTACCATGACAGAATTCAAAGGCAGCCAAAAAGATCTGCCAAGACCTTTTCAAAGCAAATACTCTGAAAAGCATCAAAAGGGCTCTGAATGCAAAAATCGGGCTTCAGGAAAAATGGGCTAGAACAACTTTAAAATGGAAAAAGCTCAGGAACTGGGCAGGAAGAATGCTTTAAAGGTTTGCAAGCGGTTGAGAACTGACAGTGCTTAATTGCTGAACTATTTTTGCAGGAATAATATTTGGAGGATATCTTTAGCTTCATTTTCCTTCTTCCTCATCTCCAAAACCCCAAATCAGAGCACAATAGATATTTGTCAAATGTGCAGAGAGCTGAGCTGTTCCTCATTTTTTATGTCCAAGGCCATCTGGATCTAGTCTGAAACCCTGGCAGATTCTGCGGACAGAATAGCCAGTAATGTTCAGTAATAAAGATGACAACTAGAGCTGAACTTTCTCATTTCTTTCATATCACCAACCTAACATCGAAACACTGAAGCTGCCCAACCTGTTTGGGCAGTTCATTTCATGGCATTGTCCTGAAGAAAAAAACCTTTGTTTTATGGTTTTTTAACCTAATATTTTGGGAGTAAAGTTCAGGCCAGTTTTGGGCAACAAATTTTGCAGGCTGTGAGTTGCTCAGTTTTGTCAGACTGACCATCTCTGGTGGAGGTAAGGTGTGGGAGCTGGAGGAAGAGATAAGCGCTATCTACGTTTTTTCATGTCTTACCTAGATACTTTAAGTCTGGTATAACTTGGTGCCCATGCATTGTGTGCTCCCTGCAGTGTGGGGTCAGACCCATCACAGAAAACTTATAAAATGTCTTTTTCAGGTAGTCCCAGCAATGGAAATCATAAAACAACACCTGGCAACTTTGATATGCTTATTTTATGCATCATTACCTGCCATTGCTTTACACGACTGTCCACCTGCTGTGGGAACACTGGGAATGCTTTTTTCCTGTTCTTTGTAATATTTGAGGGAAGAGGACCTTATTTCTCCTTGAATACTGTCATGATTTACCACTGAAACAATGGTGGAGGTGCTGTTGCTGACAACTCAGTACCACTCAGCAACTCGCTCAGTGACCCCCAGCCCCAGGTGGAATGGGGAGGAGGATTGGAAAAGAAAGGTAAAAAACCCATGGGTTGAGATAAGAACAGTTTAATAACCTAGATAAAATATAATAATAATATAATAATTCTAATGAAAAAGGAGACAACAAAAAGAGAAATAAACCCCAAGAACCGCAAGTGATGCATAATACAATTTCTCACCACCTGCTGACCAATCCCCAGCCCAACATGAGCAGTGATCTGCCCTTTCAGGTGTCTCCCCCAAGTTTATACACTGGGCATGACGTGCTGTGGTATGGTTACCCCTTTGTCTAGTTTGGGTCAGTTGTCCTGTCTCTGCTCCCTCTCAGCTTCCCGTGCCCCTCCTCACTGGCAGAGCATGACGCTGAAAAGTCCTTGATTGGGTTAAGCACTACTTAGCAACAACTAAAACATGGGTGTGTTATCAGCACTGTTCTTGCACTAAATCCACATTGCTCTCACTCTAAGTCCAAAACACAGCACTGTCAGCTACTAGGAAGAAAAATAATTCTATCCTAGCCAAAACCAGGACAGTATCCACTAGAAAACTAAGGAAGGAATCAGCACAATGTGCTTTAGTAGGGAAATTACAGAAATGTCATTAAAAAATCCAGAGACAATGCTGGAGGGGGCTGGCAGAATGGGAAAGGAACAAAAGCCAAGGTGAAAGAAGAGGAAAGACAGAGGGGAAAAAAAAAGGTGATGCAAGTATCCCCCAGTGCCCACTCGGCTCTTAGAACCTTTGTGGCTGAGGGTGCCCTCACATGCCCTGGGGCTTTGGGAACGTCCCCTTAAGAGTCAAACAAAATCTCTGTCCTGCTGCTCTCCTCCTCACCTCCTCTCCTCCCCTCAGCTTATTCCACTTGCAAGTCTTATTCTGCACTCTTCAAATGCAGCGGATCTCTTTTCCCTCCAACCTCTCTGGGGTGGTTGCTGGAAAGGGTCAGGGACTAAACCCAACTCAAGGCATTTCTTTGTGCAGCCATAGCATCACTCTCAGTGGCATGTCAAAGTGTTACTAGGCAGGTTCATTAGAGAGGTGACTTATTCACAACTTCAAATATATACAAAAAGGACAATAACGAGCCTACTTAATGATTGTGAAACAGACTTAATGCCATTTAATTAGTGCATCTGTACCAAAAGGCAGAAAGAAAAATATAATTAAACTCTAGAATTAGAAAGGGGGAAAAACAGGCTAATAATAGCGGCTTCACCAATAAACATAAAGGTTATATGTGGAATCCCCAGAATTTCAAAGTCAAAATACATTTGTAAAAGTGAAAAGGTTAGATGCAGAAAAGATAATAATCAGGCAGCAGAAGGTAAATAATCCATTAATCATGCACATCTGCTGAAGCTAGTGGGGAAGCAGGGTGCTGGTCTGGCAGCACAGCAGCAAAGGCAATACCTGGTACCTGCCATCTTGGCTAGCCCTGCCCTGTGGGTACCAGGTAGCACCATTGCCTACAGCAGCCCAGCCCATCGCCTGCTACCAGGAAAGACCACTGAAACAGAGTAATTAAAAACGGGCACTAGGCATTTCCTATAGGAAATGCTGTGCTTAAAAGGGAGAAGCATATGGTAAGAGACAAAACTGGGTGGGTTATAGCTAGACATATGTCTGTGGAAAACGAAGCATGGCTGCAGTGTTGAAAATGGTAGGCAAAGGAGTGCTAGCCAGTCTTGTGAGCACTGACATGACAGCTTCACTTCGTCACTGACTTTTTCAGTTTCCTTCTTGCAAAAACAATTGGCAGGGTCATGATGACCATGAAAATAAGGATAGGGCTTTGAATAAACTGGTAGTAGAAGGTGTCCCTGCCCATGGCAGGGGCGTTGGAACTAGATGAGCTTTGTGTGTCTCTCCCAACCCAAACCATTCTATGTTGTCTTTGCACTGAGGATAGCAGTTTAAGGCAGCTTCCTGCATTTAGTTTGGATAACTTTGGGTTTTAGGCCTGTACAGCCAATTACTGACCAAAATGCTTTTAGCTCTTCAGAATGTGACTGAGACTTGACCTGCTGTGGGGTGCAGTGTTAGCCAGCCAGTGTATCACCTTGACTCTCTGAGAGATGATGGGGTCACCACCCACAAGCCCCTGGGCTTTGTGAGAGGCTGCTGGGCAGCTAGTGCTGTGTTTGTTCTAGAGAATGGGGTGGAGATGCTGGCAGTTCCTATGAGCTTCTACACAGGCAAGGACAAGGCTTCTGTATTCACAATACCTTAAGAACCCAAGACATGACACAGCAAAACAAAACTGGGGTAGAAAAGTCATTATAGGACAGTTTTAACACCTTGAAAAATGCTTGGCACCTGCCACATATAATGGCTATTGCATCTCTGCAGTAATTGAAGCTGAGAAAGAAAACGAGTGGACCTGGAGCTATAGCCCTTTGTTGGCAGAAGAGTTGAGAACACGCAGTTTTAGCACTGGAGAAGCCAAAATCCATCTCAGGCTACCACTGAAGCCTATTTAGATTCACATAGAAGGTATGTTTCACAGCAGTGTCTTGAGACCCCTTTTCCCCTGATAATAACTCACATTAGGCCACTTTCCCTGCTGTTCTTTGGCAGTTACTTATAAGTTGAAGGCTGTCTTGAGGAGCAAGTTTTGTCTACCTTGGAACAGATGATATATGTGTCTCTAGCCTGGACTAAACAAGCTGTGTCTGTGCTGGACGTTCACACCTTTCACACTTGGAAACCTCTGCTGTCACAGGTGTTCAGCCAAAGTAGTCCATTTGGTTTAGTTTTGAAAGTGTGTTGCACTGGCACATTGGTCCTTTTAATTTTCTTTTTAAGATTTTGAGTTTATTTTATCAACATCCTAGGTGTGGAAGCAGCCAAAATTTAGAGATTTAGCAAACTTCTGGTACACCCAGAAGTGGCAGAAAACAATGTCTACAGCAAGATAGAAGTAGGGGACTTTCAAAACAGAAAGACTCGGGGAAGAGCATTACATTGATTCAGATCCCAGAGAGGTAAATTTATAGAAGTCGATTACAGTGAGTGACTATACATAGCGATTCAGCGCTGCAAAGTTCCCTGTTTTCAGTGAGTGTAAGGTTAAGGAGTGGATCACATTGCAAAGCTCTGAGTCTACTTTCACACAAGGGAAGTGTTAGTGGCTTCCAAGGGTTCCTTCAGCTTTTGGAGCCTTAAAAGACATTTAGAAAAAAGAAATTTGCCCAGTTTAAAGAGCTGATACAGAAACTGTAATAATGAACTAGTTGAAAGCAAAGCCTCTCTAATTGCTTTTTCTCTTGGTACTAGCATTGCTGTACTAAGCTGGATCTCTCTTCCAGAGAGGTGAAGCTATAGGGGGTTATCATTAATCTAAAGCAGAAAAGATTTTGAATTGAAGATTCAGAACAGAAAGCATCCAAATCTATTCAAAAGACAACTGGAGCACACAGACCTGAGAAGCAGTTGTGCTAAAAATGTCAGTGCTAGAAAGCCACAGGTGAACATTTAGCGCTACACTCTGCCGTAGGGTGGCAAAGTCACTACAGTGGCAATGCAGAAAAAGAAAGGCTGATTAATTGCAACAGCCACGTTTTTCCTGCAAGGTTCAGAAGCCAACTGCTGCCATGCTGGAAAGCAGCAAAGCCAAATGGGGTGGGTTCCCCTTCCCTACAAACTAAACTAAAAAGATGTAAAGTAGTTTACTAAAAATCTGCTTTTCACTGACAAAACTTGTTAAAAGAACAGAGTTCAGCATAACCAAAGTAATATGGAGGGGGTTTTGTCTTAGATATATATATTTTTCCATTTTTATGACCACATGTCACAAGCAGTTTATATCATTAATGTCAGTGTAGCAGAAAATTGATTCCATGGTGCTTTATACCACTGCAATTTTATATGTAGTAATTCCTAAGCCTACTCCTCTACCCATGTGAATGCATAGCAAGTCTCTTCTGGTAGCTCTGGTAATCCTTTCTAGCTCCATTCACTTTGTCTGCTTTTCTATCACTTCCTACCCCCAATTCCTTTGCCTCTGATGTAAATAATTCCCAGCAGAAAAAGGCCTATGCTCAAAACCATCTTTTCACCCTGAATAAGAGTCCATGCAAATTAAATGCTCAGCCAAGTAAAATCTAGCTTGCTAAATACCAGTGAATTTATGTCATGGAAACAGACTCCCGTAACCTGCCTTTGCTTTTACCCACTGCTTGTCAGACATGATCACAGCAATAGCAAATTAACTTTAGGGGCAAAACCAACTCTGACAGGGCAAAGATACTCGGGGAATATTCAAATGAACCACTTAACCTTTTGATACTAAAATCTTCCTGCAATAATGAAACATTTGTCATTAACTCAATGTGCTTTGTTAAATATTAGACAAGAGCTCACATTCAATTTAGCACTCACATATACTTAGTGACAAAGAGCCATCTGTGTTGACTACAATCTCCAGGATGGGAAGTGTGTTGTGAATGGCACTCCAGCGTAGTAAAGCTCTGGTGATGAGGGAAAAATGCATAACAGCCAGTATGACATGAGAAAAGGTGATCCAGAAAGGAGAATAATCCTGTTCATGAGGTTATTCGCCTTCCTCAGCTCTACCCAGCCTGTGCAAGCACAAAGGTATTCCTACTCCTCGAAATAAAAGCCCTACACCAAGCTAATGGGTAGGCAAGGAAAACTCTGCCCAAAATAGGGTATTGCCCATGCTGTTTGCATGGTTTTGTGAGCAGCTTGTAGCATCTCACTCCTTAAACTGGGAGTTAGAAAGCACTAAGTCACTGGATGGCACAAGCATTGTGACAGAAACAGTGCTTGCATAAGCCCCTGAAGCACTGACTCAGGGACTCTAGGGAGAAGAAGGTGAAGAAAGCAATGACTTTAAAATATTTGCCCAATTAAGCATGTGGACACAAAGGCTGCATGAATGGGACCTACATCTAAAATGTGCCAAGTTCCTTCACGAGTAAAGAAGAAAAAAGGAAGAGATTTATTGCCTACCAAAAATTCATTTTTGTCTTCTTGTGTTCAGTCCAGAAACTGCTGTGTAGTCCCCTTCCCCACTGGCCTTTCCTACCCCTTACGGGCTCTCTGTTCACTCTGATTGAAGCGCAGTTGCTAGTTGGTAGCTAATGTCAGTAGGGCTGTGTCTGCTCTCCAACATTTGACATGAGGGATAAAACATCCTGACATACCTCCGCTGGCCATCTGATAAAACACAGATGTTAGCCCAGAGCATGTTAGTGGATCCTCAAACAAAGGCTCTTCAAAATATCTGAGTTTCATTTACTGTATGATTAAAAGTTTCAAGATGAGCTTCTGAGCAGTAAACCATTCAATTTCTTCATTTTAAACATGTGTATTAATATACCCATGAATTCATGTTAAAATAAGAAACATTATTGGCTGTCATCACATGTATTTCAATTGCCTGTAATTTTTTTTCTTGTTCCACAAGAACTCAGAACGTGCTTTAGACAGCTCCTGACCCAGACACAGTACAAGTGTTGTCTTGTTTAGCTTTAATGATATTGCTCTGGGCAAGGTCAGCTATTTCATATTGGTCTGTCAAGAAAAGAAAACGTATAAGCAATAAGATCTGAAAGGTTTCAGGCCTTTTGGGAATGGTTCCTGTAAGGATCACTACAGCAGAAAGTCTCAGCTGGAACAACAACGAAAATATGTGGCAAGAGGAACAAGCTTCTATAGCAAAAAAAATATATTTTGAGTTATTTCTAAGCCCTTTAGCCGCAGAGAAATGCTTTTACAATTTCGACTGAGCCCTTTAGAGGGCTTCTCATGAGCACTTGAAAATTCAGGGTATTCTTTACTTGTACAAGTTCCTTATTTGTGACATATATCCAAGCCCATAGCAATGTAGTTCATATTCGGACAACACCACAATTAAGCTTCTGGAAGCAAACCACCAAAATCCCTCTGAGCCATAATTTCTGTATATTTGGGGATTCTGTGCAAGCTGGTTGGTCCCTACTTTCAAGGACAGAGGCGATCTCTACTTAATCTTAGAACAACTATGGAAACTTTAAAGTTGTGAATCACAGGAGTCTTCAGCTGGGGCCTGCTACTTCTGTTGGAAGATGCCAGATAGAAGCACACACAGGTTAAAAACAGCTGTAAAACAATTGTAAAACAGCAAGAGAAGATTTGCTACAAATTGTCCTGGATCTCTTAGTACAGAATTTTTTCCAGCTACTTCTCTACAATAAAGTCACCCTTTCCAGACGCAGTGAAGAGATGAGAATATATTAAGTGCCAAAACATAAAGCTGAACAGTTCTTGTCACAGTACATTATGATATGATGATAATGCTTTGTCTGAATTGTTCCATTAGAAAAGCTATTCTAAGGGGAAAAAACATGGTTAGCAGTCAAAATATTAGGAAGAATTCTTAGTAAATGCCGCCTTTAAAGGTCTACTAGAATAGCTGTGGAGATTGCACACATGGAAGAAAAAAACCCAGTTCTATTCTAATATCTTTCTTTAGCTGGGTTTAACTGAAAGATTCAACCTACATTAGGGCAACAAAGCAAAGGGGGAAAGGTGCTTTTTTTTAAGTATTCATTTTTTGGCCCTTAAAAAATAATTGCATTAAAGGTAACTAGCAAAATGAATCTGTAACTGAGGAGACCTGCCTCTACTGGGGAATATGAGCAGGCACCTTGTAACAGTCTTCCAGTACCTAAAGGGGCCTACAAGAAATGTGGAGAGGGACTTTTTACAAGGGTATGTAGTGATGGGACAAGGGCGAGTGGCTTTAAGCTGGAAGAGGGGAAATTTAGATTAGATATAAGGAAGAAGTTCTTTCCTATGAGGATGGTGAGGCACTGACACAGATTGCCCAGAGAAGCTGTGGCTGCCCCATCCCTGACAGTGTTCAAGGCCAGGCTGGACAGGGCCTTGAGCAGTCTGGTCTAGTGGAAGGTGTCCCTGCCTATGGCAGGGGGGTTGGAACAGGATGAGCTTTAAGGTCCCTTCCAACACAAACCATTCTGTGATTCTAAGATTCTATAAACACAAAAGGCCAGAGGAGTATTTCAAGTGAGGTTTCACACAGCTCTGGTATGAGTTTGTGGCTCATTTCTGAGCTGCTCAGAAGCTGTAATCAGCTGCCCCAGTGGGGACCTCCCTGCCTCCCCTCCCTGCACCAGCGCCTCCAAGAGACCTGGCTGGGGGCAGACTCCAGGGAGCACCGGTGGCCTGCTCTGTGGCCGCTCTCTGGGGTTTGGTGGGAGACTTCCACAAGGATCAGCTAGAGGCAGGCAGGCTTGTCTATGTACATATGTCCATATACCTGCATGGGATATTTCAGAAGGATTTTGCAGCTAACATGGGACATTGCGAACTGTTTAAAAGAAGGCGTTCAACTCTTCTTTAATAAAGGTGGGTTTCAAGTTTGGCTTAATTACGCACTATGTATTTTATCAATGCATGTTCAACACATACATATGATTTTGTATTTGCATTTATACACATATATATTTACATAGGCACCTATATATAACTATGCAGTTGTCATTCTTAATGACTGATTTCTACAGAGCAGCGAAATAGGCATCATGTGGTTGTCTCATATCATTATGACAAAGTTCGCCCAGGGTTGAGGGGGAGAGGGAGGAGAGGAGAGGGAAGGAAGAGAGAAACTGCGTATGAACATTTTTGTTTGGGGGCATTGAAGGCATTTAAGGGACCTTTACAAAACCCACATTTAAGAGACCTCTCGTTCATCTTGCGAATGGTACAACAACAGCTTGCAGGAAGTGATAATTATCTCCTACTACCACTTGCTGGTACCCTATAAAATATTCTTTTAAAATAGCTAATGCGTTGAGGTGTGTCAAGTAGCTTTTTCACCACATGATGTGTGATAAACAGGATATCTCTCATAATCAGAAATCTACAGCACGCGAAATGTAAAGATTAAAAGAGCAGTGTTTTTCTTTAAATGAATGTAATCAATGTGCTTATTAGTTTGCTGCGGCAGAAGGAGGGAGTGGGTGGGTGTTTCAGAGCTGGCACATGTCTATTTGGCAACAGTGAATAGCCTGAGTGTTTATAGAGAGAGCTCTGTGGAATCCCTAGATTCTGCAGATTTCCTTACCAATTTTGTCTTGGATAATTAAGGATTTTAAATAATAAAAGGAAAAGTTAAAGAGGAAGTACAAGCTCCAGCTGGATCAAATAAAAAATTTTTAAAAAAAAAAAAAGAAGGGTTTTTAAATTCTCAATATTGCCTTAAAACTAAAAATCAGCACTAAAGCACAATTTGGCTCTTAAAAGTAACTATGGGAAACTGGCACCTGCTTCCTCAACAGATCTACTCCCTGGATGTATCCAGAGATATATCTTCTTAAACTAGTGATTACAAAAAGTTTCTACAGCTGTTGGACCTGCAAGACACAGCCCACGCATGGGACAGGGTTGAGCTAGAGGCTTTCTGGTCTGTACCTAGCCAAACTGCGCCACTGCACTGACCCGAGTCCCCAGCCACAGGTTCAGTATAAAGCTGCTGTCAGTCACAATGATACGCAAACAACAGCCCCAATGTCTTCAAATCACACAGCCCCAATGTCTTCAAATCCCACTGAGTCCTAGAGAAAGGGTAAAATGTGCCGGCAACCCTCCTTGGCTAAACTGGAGATGGATATCAGTTTGCACAAACACAGCCTGGTCATGCCTGAGAAGAACGATGGCAGCCCTCCAGATGGGACAAAGATTCCCGCTCCTGTAAGCAGGAGCACTTAGGCTTAGGCATAGTGCGTGCATCGCCCGTGGGAGGAAACTCCTCAGTGCAACAAGCTGGACGGAGCATTACTGCACCTCTTTCATGCACATGAGACTCCTGGAGAGCCAGTGTGGCGGCTGCTGCTGTTGCTGCCCTCAAGGAGGTAAAGATGGAGAAAGAATATCACTCATTTTTGTGGAAGAACTGATACCAGTTTTGCTAATAGCAGCAAAAACAAAAGGTCTGCACTGCTCTCCAGACCCACCTTTTTCTCCTTTCTGTGGCTCAGCCCAGCCACGCAATTCTGTTTCATCTACAATTACAAAAAGCAATTTTGGGCCAGTTTTGACCTCCACCTTAAAGTTGTATAGCCATACTATGTTTAAAATGTCTCAAAAGCCTGCTGAACCGAGCCCTTGGAGGGCTGGTGGTGGCCAGCTTGGAGCAGATATAAGGAAGTAGCACCGTTCTTCTCTGAGAGCAGCATCTCTGGTGCTGTCAGACATGAGGACTTGACTCAGGACCCAGCATGAAGGCAGCAACACAAGCATCAGCCTGCCTGCAAGAAGCCATAAGGATGGACAGACAGGGTCAGGGTGCCAGGCACCAGCACTCCTTTATTTGGATTCTCAATTGAAAGCTTGGACACGGTCAGAAAGACCAAGAGCTAAATAGCCACCCAGTGTCACCAAATTCCTGCAGCTCATGGTCATGGTTAGCAATTTCTCTGTAGTTACATACAAGCTCTGGAAAGGAGCAGGAGCTGAACTATTTCCTGTGTCCTACCCCAGCACCGTAAGAACTTCTCAATTGCGACATCCTTCTGAATTGCTCCAGTCTTTACAGCCATATGAGCTCCTTAAGTTGTAACTATAGCATGGCTATCAAATTTGCTCAAGAAATACTTTCTTTCCTAATTTTTTAAATCAGAAAGAATAAACTATCTTTCTTAGTTCTAATACATATAATTTATATGTATAAAACCTGGATGCAAATGTGTGTGTGTGTATATATATGTGTATGTATATGTGTGTGAACATATAGGCATATAACACACTGATCAAATACTACTTGATTATGAAGTGGTAATGCCTGGTTGACCAGAATCTGTTTTTTACTTTCACTATGACTAAAAAAGACTGATACTCTTGGGCAACGTATTATTTTGCTAGTCATATGAAATGAAAAGCTAAGTAAAAGCAGCAGCAATTCAGGATGGGGTAAAATCTCTGTATGGTAGAGATGTTATATCTGGTTTTGTCCAATCAGTGGCCAATGGAATAGACAAAATAGTGTTCAGGATTATTTGCGGGTTTTTCAGTGCATACCGACTAGATGCACTTTGTCCTTTTGTCCTTTTTAAAATGTAATACTCAGAAAGTTACACTGAGCCATCAAGCCGTAGAACATCACCATGGTCTGTAAGAAAAACTCCCGTAACACAGCTCTGCCAGATGCCCATTGAGAAGGCTCCTTCTTTCCTGTGAAGCCAGCTCCTCCTCAGACACTGGCACCCTCCTCCTGCCTCCCAGTAAAAGAAAAGAGTATGTGCTCTGATACTCTCTCCAAGAGCCACTTCCATACACATATATCAGACACAATGTCCAACACTAGTATAAAGCAATCTTTGCTTTAAGGCCATTGCACTGCAGCCTCTCTCCACTTGAAGGCATTCTGTCACCTGGGAAAAAAACATCAGGCACCCAACAAGGGTCCCCCAAAGGGCACGGCAAGGCTTGAAGCTCTCTCAAGGCACTCTGTTTAATGCCAAGCTGAAAGGGGTAGTCGCAGCTCCAGAGGCTTTGCCAGCTTCAGGAGCCTCACTGACCTTTCTGGTCACAAGCTGTAGAGAGTGGAGGAGCCTCTTGACTCAGGACACTTCCGTCTAGTGGGAAGGAGAGGGAGAAGGGATGAACCTCCACCCTGTTCGCTCTCCAGTGGACTGGTGGATCTGCAGAAGCAATGGGAGGAGTGCAAACCCATAAACCACACTGCGCCATAGGCATTGATGGGATTCCAGAGGATAAAGGTCAGATCTTAAATCCTTAAAAACATAAGGGCCTTATGTAAAGGGCCTTGAAGTCCATATGATTTCCATATGATTTCCACTGACTTTGAATCAGGTTCTGAGGGTACCACACAGTGGGATACTATCCTTATGCAAGACCAGAACAAATGTTATCCAGCAGAGGAGGGCTAAGAGGCATTTGCTCGTTCTGAGCTGTGAGGTACAGTTGCAGCTCCATGCTGCATCTGTTCTCAGTACACATAGCCTCTGGATAGAACATTTTAAATCGTATCCTTCAAAGCACTTCCCAACTATTCAGCTTTGGCAGTGACCATTTTCTCATGGGATGTTGATCACCCATACCATTTCCATTGCCATCTATTATAAATAATGGCCATCCACAGAACTGTGTAGGTGAAGCACTTTAATGTGCTTATACCACTCTGCAATGGGGGCATGCTAAGCTGCTTCTATGGAAGGTTCCTCCCCCCTCCTATTTTGATTTTTCTGCTGCTATACTTGATGACTAGCAATAAAAATGGGTAAACAGAGATCCAAGGGAAATGAAAATACATCTGCGAAACATTCAGAGCCAAAATACACAAGGTGGATAATTTGCATGCTGCATGTAAAAAGTAGTTACGCAGCTTTCTTCCTACTCTTTACATCTCCATAAAACATAATAATGGATTTCTAATTATACATCCAAATAATAGGCAAGCTGCAAGATGCTGGGAGAAATTGGAAAGGGGGAAAGAAACTAACCAAAGGTACAGATGTAAGGAGGCTAGTGACATTTCTATAAAGATGCTTTAATGGTTGTTAAGTAGTCATTTTGAAACAGAAAATTTTAAGTGTCCTAATAGGAGTTTTCATTTTCAGACAATTTGCTACGCAGTTAAGTGATGTCAGACTACAAGCTGTAATCTACTACAATGACCGAAGAGGAGCTGTTTTCACGCCCACTACAATATATAATTGATTCCTAAATTGGCGTTCTACAAAAGAAACCAATCAGATTGATGCCAAATTCAGACAGTGGATGAAGTCTCGACTTTTGATGTTAAACATCTGATAAAACTTTATGCTAAAGTAAAGCTTTCTATTTGCGAATGATAAATTCCTTAAGGTAGAAACAGACTCACAGTGGGTTATGAAACACAGCCAGCATCCCCTTTTCATTGGCAAATGACAGAATTTGGATTGGCCACATTGCTGCAGGGAAGGAGCACATCCTCTGCCTGTGCAAGGTGCAACAGCTCTGGCCAGCAGTTCCTCCTTCCCTTCCCCACTGCTGTCCTGCCCAGCTGAGGCCAGCCCAGCTGCCTGTCTCCTACTGCTGGACAGTGTGTTGGTGGGGGAGATCCAGGACCCCATCCCTCCTGAATGAAGGGTGACATCCCAAAGGACTGAAGTGCTAGACGCCATCACTGCATCAGTTGGTGCCACAACATCCGCACTGAGCAGCAATTAACTGCCTGAGCTAGCTCCTCTCCCAGGACCTCCCCAGCCTCCAGCAGCCGTCAGGGTTGACCTAATGCTCTAACAAGTTCAGCTGCCCTTGATCCTCTGCTGCTGCTCTGAACTGTTCTGCCTTCTGCCTAGTTTTTGTTCTGTACCTTGGGATAACCTTATGGGACAGCCGTTTTGCACATTCCTGGTCTAAGGCATCTTCCAGAGGGTAATGTGTATGTTTTGCAGGTTCATCCCATCAATATCAGCTCCATCAGCATTGTACCTGATGCAATCAGCTCTCCCCAGTGTGTTAAAGAAGAGATTACTCAGTAATCTTGCTGTTACAGAAACAAAGCAGCAAATGCTTTTCTAATGAAATATTCTAAATATCATTTTCCTTTCTCATTTTGCCTTCGTCAAATAAAATCATTAAGTCTTCTTCGCAGCTTGAGAACAAATGAGCCCTTCAGCCTTGGAAGCATGCACTCAGAGGAGGAAATAATCTGCCTGTTTGCTTAACAAATTGCTTTGAAATTAAATGGAGTTCAGAGGTAATGCTAGGGAGAGATTTAGACAGGTCTCAAAGTGACTTTTTCACGGGGAAAGAAATGCTGTAAGGGAAGCTGACTGTTAAACCTGAATGTCTCATCAGCTCTCCTAGCAGAAGCAGTAACTACCAGAGAGTTGTCTTAAGTGAAAGATACAGGAGGGACCCCTGTGGCCTTGGCTCAGAAATATCCAAGAGATATCAGTGCTCTTGTCAACATCTTCTCAAGGTCTTTAATTCCTAGGAATTA
Organism: Psittacus erithacus; assembly: GCA_009867235.2. Lineage (NCBI taxonomy): Eukaryota > Metazoa > Chordata > Aves > Psittaciformes > Psittacidae > Psittacus > Psittacus erithacus. Next base: position 26,945 of record WYDI02039844.1, read on the forward strand.
AACTGCAGCTGAGTGAGGAGGAAACCACCATTCTGCACACCTGCAAGGCCCAGGACAGTGCTCCGGGCAGTGGCGTGAGGCACAGCATATGTCTCCAGCCATCCCATGGTTGCTTCCACCTTGGTAAGCACATGAGCTTGCCTTGGCAAGTTGGGGGGAGTGTGATATAATCTGTCTGCCAGGCCTCCCCATATTTGTACTTCAGCCATCATCCTCCATACCATAGAGGCTTTAACCATTTAGCTTGCTTAATTGCAGCACATGTCTCACACTGGTGAATAACCTGGGCAATAGTGTCCATTGTTAAGTCCACCCCTCGATCACGAGCCCATCTGTATGTTGCATCTCTGCCTGAAGTGTCATGGGCCCACCTGGCCAAAAATAATTCACCCTTATGTTGCCAATCTAAGTCCATCTGAGCCACTTCAATCTTAGCAGCTTTATCCACTTGTTGGCTGTTCTGGTGCTCCTCAGTGGCCCGACTCTTGGGTACATGAGCATCTACATTCACCACCAGGTTCTGCATCCAGGCAGATATCTTGCCACAATGCAGCAGCCCAGATGGGTTTACCTCTGTGCTATCTGTTGCTTTGCCATCAGATCCAGAGACATTTCTTTCCCTTTGAAGGTGCTGGACAATCTTGAACAGGGCTCTGCAAGCATAGGCCAAGCCCCAGCACGTTGCCATCTCTGGTATCACCAGAATGACAGCACACCTCACTTAAGTGTTTTACTAATTATTCTCGATTTTGCGGTTGTTCAGGGGTGACATTCCAAAGCACTGGAGGGGCCCACTGGCCTAGATACTTCCCCATACTATCCCACACACCCTGCCACTCATGGCTGTCCAGCCTCGGGGAAAATCTCTTGGTCCTCCTATATCGTCGTCTAACCCTAGACAAGGCTCAAACCCAACTCTGCTTAACTCTCAAGATCAGACAAAATGGTCGCGGGTAGAACACACTCTGTATGTGTGCCAACATGCTGATCCCCATCACAATCAGCAGGCAGGACTCAAGGGTACCCAAAGGCCATTCAGAATCTTCAGAACTCTCAAATGATGCTGTAAATGGTCTGGTGGGGGAGCTGGGAAGGTAAGGGAATGTCTCCTTCATGGGTTGACCACCCAAGGAGGGGAAAAAAGATGTGTAATTGCTGAACATTTCCATTATATACCTCCCAAAGTATAGAGGTGGTGATCACACTGGGAATGCAAGCCAGACCAGTTTCATGATCAATGACACTACTGTATTATAAGTCATTACCACAAAGTACAATGGAGCAAGAACCTTAGCCCAAGGCCCCCCAGCTGATAAACACTAACACAGCAAATACTGGCTGTAAGTAAGATACGACATGCTGAAACCATGAGATCAAGAGCAACAACTTTGAGAGCCAATAAATCAGCATTGTGATGAGTGACTATTAATCTGAAACAATGAATGCTTATCACAAATACGATTAGATACACTCTGGTCAGATCTGTCGTTATCTCAACCCTTTGTGCCCCACACTGGGCGCCACAAAGATCTGTCATGGTTTAAGCCCAGCCGGCAACACAGAACCATGCAGCCACTTGCTCACTCCCCCCGCTTCTCTCCTCCCCCTGCTCCTGGAGGGATGGGGAGGAGAATGGAAAGAATGTAACTCCCATGGGCTGAGATGAGAGCAGTCCAGTAACTAAGGTATAACACAAACCACTGTTGCTACCACCAATGATAATAACAATAAGGGAAATGACAAGGGAAGAGAATACAACCGCTCACCACCCACCGACCGATACCCAGCCTGACCGAGCAGTGATCTAACCCTTCCAGGTAACTGCCCCCGGTTTATATAGTGGGCATGATGTGCTGTGGTATGGAATACCTCTTTGGCTAGTTCGGGTCAGGTGTCCTGTCTCTGCT
>WYDI02039845.1:0-61864 GCA_009867235.2 Psittacus erithacus
AGGAAGGAAGGAAGGAAGGAAGGAAGGAAGGAAGGAAGGAAGGAAGGAAGGAAGGAAGGAAGGAAGGAAGGAAGGAGGGATCTGTTTCAGGAAACTAACAAACCCCTTCTCTAATTACTGTGGAATCCAAAGAAGATTCCAGATCTTTTAAAGATATGGGGTTGTCCCTTTTCCATATAGCAAACATTCAGTACAGTCGGCAGCCAAGGGAATTATTCAGGAAAAACAAAACAAAGAAACAAAACAAAACAGTACTCTAGGAAGGTGTTTAAATAAATATGTAAAGAAGATTGCTTTATTCTATTCACTTATTTAGAGGAAAAATTCAGTGGAATTTGTTTGGTATTTCCTGATGATTGTTCATGTTAATACAAATATTAAAGGGATAATTGCACTTAATAGCCATTGTCTGCAAAATCATGGAAAAATTCAAGCCGAAAGGTACTCCCTAGAGGCTCCCAGTCCAACTTCCCCCTCAAAACAGGACCAGCTTCAAAGTTCTTCATATTTGAGGTTTTATTGCCTTATATATCAGCTCTGGACAGTAACAGATAACTGGTGCTTAGCCTGCAATGTTTTGAGAAGAACCAGAGTGGCCAAAGATGCCACTTTGGGTCAGCCTCCTCCATTATAATCTGAAGGTAGATGGAATAAATCCATCTGAACCATGAATTTTTGCCCTTCTCTGGACCCCTATCCTCCTCCAGTAGGACACCCAGGCGATGATCTTAGTGGATAAAGTCTGAGCCTGCTCACAAGCTCCGGAGACCCACCTTGACACTATTGGGTGGCCATGGGGCTCATGAAAGCCAAATAAGACCCATAATAGCCCAAGCCATCACCAGCCAGAGCTGCTACCAGTTAGCTGTCATAAAAGCCAAGACAACAGGCAGCAGTGAGACAGGGGACTCAGGATACATGTGCCTGTTCCCAGACCTGATCTTTACACCTGTATGGCACAACAGCCATGGGACATGGGCCAATGCTCCTCCAAGAATACCTGCTCCCTCACTCACTGCCTGAATTACATCCAGGCATACTAAATCCAAATTATTGTTCTTAATACTGTAGTGGATTGAAACAATGCAGGCAGTATTACAGAGGTGAGACTAACAGTGTTAGATCTCCCAGTCTCCAGCTGGATTTATTACAGCCATTTACTCTAGTCTTTTTAAGCCCAGATTTAATTCTCTCCTTTCTGCAGCTAAACAAGCTGCACGCACCAGCACACACAGAAACACATTTTCACAAGCAATGAGTACCATGTAAGCCAAGTAATTCCAGCACTAGCAGCAGAAAGGGATTATGTAGCAATACAGAAAACAGCATAATAGAAATTTAATTCTGCAGGTTTAAAGCTTTGCAAAGATCATTTGTCCATGGAGAAAAATAACATCAGAGAGTAAAAGCGTGAGTGACTGAGTGCAGAAGCTTAGGCACATCCCTCCCTTTTGCTCTAACAGATGTGACTTGGAAATTTCACACAGCTCTCCTCATGCAGCGGCTTCCTCCCTACTGCCAACAGCACTGCGCAGGTAAGCAAACACAGAGGAAGTAATGACAATATGGAAAAGTAAATGAAGGAGAGAGGATCCTGAGTTATGTAACATTGCATTTAAAGGATTAATCGGGATGGGCTGATAAGGATGAATTGAATGTGTGAGAGCTACAGTTGTTTTAACTGAGCAGCTTTTCTCCAGGGAAGACAGCTAAGTTTAAACCATCTGGCCAATTTCAGTATCATTTGCCAAGGAAATGATTAAATATTTTAAGATTAAATCAAAACTCTGGGAATCAAGGCAGAAACCTAGAAATAAATGGTTTGGGGGCTGCTTTACATGCAGTAATATGAAGTTGAAGACTGGTGAATTTTAAATGTCATTTCTCCCTCTTGTGTGCACATCCACACGTACATGCTTGCTCACAGCAACTAAGTAAAAAGAGACACCAGGCACTTTGCAGCATCTGAGTGAGCCAAAGACCAGTGTACAGCAAGGGAACAGAAAAAAAAACCAGTGAGAAAGGCTGGAACAGCAGGGAGAACCCAAAAAGGCACCAGGGTGATGGATCCTCTCACTGGTGCTTTAATGGCAGCCTCAGCAGGAGAGCAAACATGGCACTGACCCCACAAAGTCATTGTCTAGGAGACTAAGAGTATTTCTGAAGTCTAACAAAACATCTAATAAAGCTACAGCCAGTTTGTGGGGGAAAAAAAGATTTGTTGCCTGAAGGTGACTGAGGAAATAAGGAATTTTGGATGATGGCTCCTACACAAAGCAACTTCTTTGCTGCCCCACGTGTTGTATCTGCCCCAAAGTGTCTATTCACCCCTTGTGTCAAGGTGTGAGGTGCTGGCCAAGGCAAGGGGGAGGTAAAGGAATAGCAGAACAGAGCTACTGCACCTGCAAGTCCCCTAACATCTGCTGGGGTAAGCAAGGTGGCCAGAGTTCATGCTTCCCTGCTTGTTCAGAGCATAGCAGAAAGATTTCCTTACATCTGAAAAGCACCCAGCAGCTGGGACTGAAAGCAGGCTGACTGAAAGGATTGCTTGCTCAAAATGGAGAAAGATTTGTCTGTAAAGTTACTTAGCTAGCCTGACAAATACAGCACATTTCATTTTTCATTTAAACACAGCAGACACACTGTCCCCATCACTGAATGATGCTGGTGAGAGTTCAGTTATGATTCAATTTCAGATTAAGAAGCCTAAATTTTAGATGTCTTCATTTATGCTGAGTGTAACTCCCATCACAGTCAGTGGAATTTTAGAGATCATTTTGGTTCTCCAACCACAGCTGCTGAGTGCTGTTTGAGGGACCTCAGCAAGTCTGCAGAAGGCTGGTGTTTATGCCACAATGTCTGCAATAACCTGTGTTCTTCTAGAGGCTGCCTGGGACCAACTAGTACCTCTGAAGTGGTGAAAGATGCCTATCATTTAGGACACTGCATCTCACCCCTGGCCAATGTAGTCTATGTGGTCTAAGGAGTGATCCAGCTGAGCAGCCAGCTCACCCCGCTTTAGGGGGAGCAATATTCTCTAGGCTCCATTGACCTGGTCACTCAGCTCCCTAACAATGGCCATGGGGAAAGCTTGTCTCTCTGTATACCCATCTTTGATGTTCTATCCAGTTTTAGAGAAGGGAAAGGAACAGGCCCTTCTTCATGACTGCACAGACTTCCCTGCTACACCTCTGAGTACTGGAGCAGGGCTCAGCTGGCACTGTTGCTCAGCTCAGCAGGTGATGCAGGCAGTGTCCCAGCACCCTAAATACCATCACTGGCACCAGGACACCAGCCCACAGTGTCACCTTTTCCACAGAAGACTCCATTTTACTCCTGAGCTGCTCCACCTTCGAAATCTCAAGCACTGGGTTTTCCCTTGTCATACCAGGGTAGACCTTATTGTTAATAGAGGCAAACTTTATCCGTCCCTCAGGCACCCTTAGGACACACTCACTGTGGGTGAATAGAGAGGTGTTATGGTTGCACTGCAATTTAATCAGGGGCCATGTGATGGAAGAGATTTTTGCATAAAGCCTCAAGTTGCAGCTCCAACTATGGAATGGAGAAACGTTGCTTTTATTTCTTGTTATTATAAAGAACATTTGTATCCTTTCTGCCTATGGAAGAAACCTGGACCATGTGAAAGCAAAAGAAACCAATGAACCCAAGGTGAGCATCATTATTATTTTCCCCTAAAATCTGACGGCTTTTAACCCAAACTCGTAATGGACCAAGAGCTCTTGCTCCTGGCAATGCCGTAGGGCGAGAATTAATCTCAGCTTTATCTGTCATTTGTTTGGCTTGTCACTGAGAGCTCCTTTCACTGGCAGTGAAGAGAAGCAGGCACCTTCATAGGGAGGCTCAGATAGGTCTGGATATAAAACATCATGGATATAAAACTTGACTAACTCTGGGCTAAGAACAAATTATATCTTTGCTGATCACTGCTGCAAACTCATGATAGATATCTTTGGATGTGTCAGGTTTCAAGAAATAAATGCTATTTGGGTAGGGCAGCCAACTCCTTAACCTCATTAGTTACAGGGTTCTTTTAATTGTTGGCTTTGTCTTCCCTCAACAACTGTCTGCATTTCCTAATGTCCAGCTAATTAATTCCATCAGCTTCCTTTTCACCTTTTTTAAATACGGATATGTTCACAGAAGTTTTCACATCATCTCTTAGCCAGAAGTACTTTGTTACCAAATTTGGTTTTACCAATGAGCAAAATGCTGGTTTTCTTTAACCATCCAAACAATTTTTTCACATTATTAGTTTTGCTTCTTTGGTACTTACCAAGTACCCAGATTATACAACCACGTGTTGGACTTTCCTTCCACTTGCACAAAATATGTCTAACTGACTGGGGCGTGATCACTTGCACCCAGGAAAAAAATCAGTATATGTTCAGTGGTAATTTTCTCTACCCTTAAAAGAACTCTGCTAATGACCTTCTCCACAGAGCAAATAAAAGGCTGGCTTTCCTCTGCAGAACAAGTATTTTTAACTTATAAAACTAAAATTTTATGACATATTGTAATTTTCAGGACTGCCAAGGCTATTTTATTACTGGCAGCATGAGTTCTTGAGCATCTTGACTGGAATGGTAAGGCATGAGAACGTACAGCTGAGATAAACAAATTCTTAGCATAGCCAATTTGCTGAAGAAAATACATTTGCAAATATAGGAACTTTTAATGTGGGAGTATCTAATGTTTTCTTTTCTTATTGAAATACAAAAAGTTGGTATTATTACGTATGCTGGAAAACATTCTTCCTGATAGAGAAGTCCTTTAACCGCTGAATTTTTCTTCATTTCTGACAATTTTATTTATTTCTAGCCCAGACTTTCAATTTCATGAAGGAAACAAAGGCTGTATTTCTTCCTGGCAAATCTAAAATAAATGAGAAATGTTCTGATGGAGACAATCTTCATAGAATTATAGATTGTGTTTCTTCTTCCATTGCAAAATGTGTTGAAAAATACAGTCTAAAATAACCCAGGCACAACCACTCTGTGTGTCTATTTTAAAACTGGATTATTGGATATTTTTTCCTCTCTGTTAGGTAATACTTTCTACTCAAGACAGTAGCTCACACAGGCTAAGATTGAAGTTTTGCTAAAGCTATTTCAGGGGAAAACTATAGAAAAAGGAAGAAAGATATAACCAAATAGATTTGCACTTTTATGGTTTTTTCCCAGTAATTTCTAGCTTATTTTTAGAGAACTTTGTTGTTGGAAGACTACAAAACAAAAGAAACTTTATGGCAGTAGGTAGACCCCTCCAAACTGCTGGTCACTGGGAGCACCAAAGTGAAAACACAAGCCCTAATGCAGTCATTGAGGATTGAGAATATATCTGCAAGCTTTCCATCAGAGCAAGGGACTCCTTGGTGGTGTTGTCTAGGGGAAATAAGCACCACTTCCAGCACTTCCTGATTAGCCCCAGCCTCTACTTTTTGTATCAGTTCTGCTTAAATAATTACAGTCTGTTCCAAGCTGGGCTGATATTGATGTGGGACTGTGGTAAAAGGATGTAGGAAGGCTCCAGCAAGGAAAAATAAAAGGGTATTGAGAGAGCAGGACTCACGTCACAAAACGACCTTGACAGCCACTAAAAAGCTCTGGTTTACAAAGTTAGCTTGACTGATTGTTGTAATTCATTTTTCTAGCTCCAACTGCAAGTAACTTCAGGGCATAGTTGGTGGAAAACTTAACCCTGCCAGACCTCCCTGAGACATTGTGCTGGGCAGCCACACAAAGAAAAAGGGGCTGTAGGTGGAGTTTGACAATACACCACCCATTGGCTGCTACATGAGGTGCTGCCAAGAAAAACCCAAGGCACCTACATTTCTCCATCATAGAGCTGATCAGCACAAACCCGTCTGGGAAGCACAGGCTCAGGGCCACAGCATGACAACAGCCCTGCACTATAAGCTGAGTTCACTAGTCCTGCAGCCCAGGGATTTTATTGAAACAGCCTTTTTGGATGACTAACAACACTAAGAAGGGGAAGGAGTAACATATCTCCCCGCAGCTCAACCAGACAGCAGCTTCCCTGGCTCCTGCTGCAGCAGCTGGAGACCCTGTGGCTGAGGGGACCTCCTGTGCAGACACAGGCTGTGGACCTCAGGCCATGGATCCCAGACTAGGCTCTACCAGCATCTCCAAGAAGAGTGTAGCCATGAGTATGGCTTTTCACTAAGCTCCATCTCGTTGGACTATCCCTCTGTCAACCAAAGCATACCCAACATCATACTCTTACTGCTTGTCAGATGAATTGGTCCTGGCTTGGGAGGATCACAGGCAGCACAAGCCAAAATAAATAAAGCTCAATAAAGTTGATACACTGCCTACTTTCACTTGCTAAAGTAAGTTAGGCATCTCTTCTCCCAAGGCAAGAGAGGATTCATGACGATGAAATCTGTGGTGTTGCTGGTGTTACCGTACCTTGTCATATGCATGTGTGTGAAACAGGCAAAACTCCTCAGATCTTCTGTAGCGCAGAGGTGTGGGTTTGTAATTTCTCCACACCAGTGTAAAACCGCAGGCTAAACAACTGAAGAAAACTCAAACTGAGGAGCTCTGAAACTGTGCTGCAGGAACGACTGCGCCTGGCGAGGCACCTCACTGCACTCTACAAGCTCAGGCCTCTGCTGGCACAACCAGGTAGGGATCGAACTGCAGCTCACGAAAATACTTATCCACCTCCCCCCTGCTGGCTTGTGCCTCTGCACTGCTGAACCAAAAATCACTGTCAACCCGAGAACACCATGCTCTCCATTTCTGTTATACCCCACACCATTTACTTCAGCACCTTTCAGGCAGACATGTATTCTTCTAGCTTTTTAAGTCCCAACTGAAAATCATTAAAAGCTTTGCTAACCTGAGAAACAGCAGGGAAAGGGATATGGAGAAGGGAAATGAGTTTTAGTGCAGAGAAGTTCTGCGTGACTTCAAGACCAGGGACATACGTAAGACTGAAAAAGAGACACAACCAATGCAACAGTCTTGAAAGAAAAGCAGAAATGGAGACAAAAACTTCGCAGGGGTTGCAGAAGTTGTAAGTCTGGGAATTAGCAACTGTGACTGAATCTCAACACTGAGAGACACTGGAGAAAGTGAGACAGGAATAAGTACTGTAACTTAATTTCAGTGCCCCAGAAAGCCAGCCTCAGAATCAGGGCTAACGCTCCCTAGTGCCGATCCACTGCCTTTTAGAGTGGGCCTGCTACATTTGAGAGGTGAACCCCACCTCCTCACACTCCTGCCCAAAGCAGAGAGGGTTAAAATTTCCTTAATTGAAATCAGGAAATAATCACTAACTTCAGTAGGAACCTATCTCCAGCCCTAAAAAGTGCCTTGATGATAATATATCCCCATGTGATCATACCAAATTGTTCTGCTTAAGTTGAACATGTCATCAGAGGAGGGCCTTCAAAATCCATGTGGTGCAAGAACTGGTGTCTGCTGCCTCTCTCAAGTAGATAACACGTCTACTAGCGGGATGCTTCACAGGAAGGGCTTTCCTCTCCACAAAAGAAATGGTGTGACTAAAGTGCCTTGCTAAAGGCACAAAATACACCCAAGGTTGTACCACAATGACAATCTCATCTATGTTTTCTAAACACCTGCAAATTAAATGAATTTTGAAGGGATCTGAAAATTATCCTCTCTTTCCCCAGTATTAGGGAGGAGCATTGCTGCTGAGAACAACTTTTATTGATGCGACTTTAAATAAAGAGATAGGGCAAATGAAAATTATAATGAGAAAAATAATCAGCATACAATGCTCCCTTTTACATACTTTCTTTTATTATTGAGTAAAGTTTTATGTGATGGGTTTGAAACTAAATCTAGAGTGTGTCTCATGCATCAGACAAGCTAACTATAAGATACTAAGACACTTGAAAGTCAGAAATGTAGGTGATGTTGGTAACAACTTTGTACAGTGCAATAATAGCGTTCAGTCACTCAAGGTCTTTCATTTTTGGAGCTGCCCCATATGAGCGTGACATTCATTAGTTCAAATCTATATCGTGCTGCAGCAGTTTGAAAGAGAAAAGTCACTAGCGAGAGTATTAAAAATTGCATGAAGGAGTCTTTCCCTCGGGCATTTCTTTCAAGGTCAAAAAGCCTTGCTCTTGTTTTTTTCTGCTGACAAGAAAACATTCAGAGGGATGATGAGACACGAAGATCCACTCCTAGTCCGGCTCTTTAATTTTGAAAACCCTTCATCTTCACATAGTGTTTCAAATGTGGCTTTGTTTGATCTCTGTGAAATTAAAAAACCCCCATGTGCTGTGTTCCCTGATAGAACGTACACAGAGGAAACTGCACAGGGATTGGCAGAGCCTCATGAATAAAAACTGCTCCAAACCTTCCTTCACTCAAAGCGGAAGAAAACATTTATGACAGTTAAAAGGCATGACGAGGGTTGCATCTCTCAGCTTCTCTCTTATTGTCCTCTTTGCTTGCAGCAAAGCAAAGTTCACTCTGTCTGTTACGAGGGTCCCTGTCCCCCCTATAGGCTCGCACGTCCTGGGGCATGCTTATTGCCTAGAGCAGGCTTTCTGCTCTTCAACCCATATCCCCAGTCCCTGTTTCCTCCATGACCCAGTCCTTGGAGGCCCCTCCAAACTAGCATCCATTCCTTAGGACCATTGGCAACATCAAGAGGAGAAACGTGCCCATTTGGGTTCCTCTGCCAGATGAAGCACAACTATTCCCAGTGTGCCAAAAGGCTTGGAAAAGTCAAAGCATACAAAATTCTGTGAAAATATGATTTATAGAGCTGTGTAGGGGCAACTGTACCAGCATTAAAAATAGAGCTTGTCAATATTTTATGACTTTCCCTTTCTCTCACCTCCAGCCTTTTTCTGCAGAAAGAAAAGGGCCTTTCTTACGGTGCAGACACATTTTTTCATTAGAAGTTCAGTTTTCTGATGAGTGAGTTTATCTAAATCACACAGCAGCAAGGAATAAGATTTTGAAAGTATCACTGTGATTTAGGTACTTAAATCCTCTTCTGTAATAATGATGAAGACTCTGCTCCACCAATTCAGTAAATGTGGCTTTAGGGCTCCCATGCAAACGCAGAAGTACCAGGAGCAAAATAACCTTTGAATGTGGCACAAATTCACTCCACAAGTTTGAAGTTCCTCAAAAGAAACTGAGACCTTTATACCTCCAGTTGATGCGCTGGTGTTGAGTATCACCACTCAAACCACCCTAAGTTGAGACCAGGGGTGGTCTTTTGGTCTTTTCCTGAAGACAGCATAAAAGTATGAAGATGGTATAGCCTCTGTGTTGTGTGCTCTGGTTAGTTGAGAGTGTGATTCATTCCTGGCATGCCCTGCTGGGTGACCCTCAATGCCCAGTGCCCTCTCCCCTCTGCTATCCCCATCTTCTCATATTTGCAGTTTGATGGATGGTGCAGATCCAAGTCTTCACAGGGCTGTGATGGACTCGGGATTATGGAAACGAACAGGACTTTGCAAAAGAGAAAACCTAAGGTTCTCCAAGAAGAACACAGGATATTTATTCTGGATCACTGGTTGATAGCACAGCCCTACAAATGACAAGAGCAGCAAGGAGAGAGAATCAAGTGACAGCAGTCTCTTGGGGAGGGGGATATACATGGCAATCCAACCTGAGCTTACTGAAATCAGAAGGACCTAGGCTACCCTTTAAGACATCTGGCACCTCCATCAGGTGCACACCCTTCATTACCCCTGTTGCTGCAAGTGTCCAGAGCTCCAGCCTCACCACCCCTCCAAGTCAGGACCAGCTCCTACCTGAAGGCTGCCCCCAGCACAGGCAGGCTGAACTCAACCAGCGTTCAGCACACACTGTCCCTGGCATTCTGATTCATATCACACAGGGAAGAGAGAAAAAAGAAAAAGCAACACCACCAAACCAGTGGAATTTTATTTCTATGCTATGGTAGGATTCCCTCATGGCTTTATACAAGTTCAAACTGAAACTTTCTGCAAGGCTGGAAAATTCATAGCCACACTATGAATGGACTCATGATCATCTTACAGGGCTGAGTTCTCAATGCAGCCTTACCCTCATGGGTGCATATCAGAGTGACTTTCCCATACCTACCCCTGGGAGAACATTACAACTTTGAGACCATTGCCCCTCTAAAATTTTGCTGAAACTTCTGTGTGCATGCAGTGCTTCTCTCAGAGTAGGAAGACAGATGACCCCACACAGGCTGCAACAGTAAGCTTTTTTTCCATAGGAATCCAGCCTAAAATATTATGTACAACAGTCCAGCCATGCACAAGGAAGTATGCAGCTACAGTTAGCACAGTGAATAGCTGGGCAGCCAGAATCAGCCCAAGGAGCTGCTGCTCCTCTTCCCATAAAATTCACCCAGGAAAGTCTGGATGCTTCAGAACCCTTGGCTAAATCACAGCTGCATCCAGGCTCAGCAGCCCCTAGAATCATGAGCAAGACCAAAAAGAGCATCCTGTAAAGTGAGAGCAGTTGCCACAGCTGAATCAACCAAAGGACATGAACATGTGCCCCAAGCTGCTGCGCACAACCACACAGATCCTGTGCAACTCAGAGTCCATGAGGACTCAGGCAAATCCCCATCATGCTGCAGATGAGGAGGAAGGACACACAGGGGTGGCAGGTGAAGAACAGCCCGACAGCACACAATGCCATGCCCCAGGATAACTTGGCACTGCTCAGACGCAAGTCTCATCTTACTGGGCACAGTCCAGCAAATCCATTTACTCCTATGCTAATGCTCACTTTTTCACTCTCTAATTTTACAATAACTTTCTAACACAGATAGCATCTGTACTGTGTGTAGAGAAGGCTTCAGTGTCGACCTTTGAAGATAATGGCTCTGTCTGCATTTGAGATGTTTGCATCTGTACACTTAAAGCCAGATCTGGGGCTGATAAGCACTGTGAGACAAATTGCTGGCACTCCTGTCAGGCCAATCAGAGCTCCAACCAGAGCACTCATACAAGTGCAGTAGGTCTGCCATGGGGAGAAATCCAAGGGAGCTATCCTGCCCTGGGATCACGATGCTTCTCGCAATTCAGTAGAGGAAGAGGCTGCTGCTACTGTTTGGGCAGCAGCAGCATCTTTCCAGCTACAGTGGCAACATCTGGAAGGCAAAAGAGATTAAGAATCCGCACTGGCTCAGTGCCCACAGCCAGTTTCATTTCCTTCCTCATAACACCCAGGCAAGATGCCGAAGTGAGCAGCTCAGCTGCCTACGTGATGCTTTCCTGTCAGGAATAGATTCCAGTGGCTCAAAGCCTTCTTGGGATAAGGGACCATAACACTGAGGTTACTGTCGTTGCCTCTATCAGGCTAATCTCATTCATCATACACTCTCACCCGTTGCGTTTTTGTGTCCCAGTAGAGTCTAGAAGCACTGTGAGAACTGATAAACTCAAGAAAATGGTGTTCTAGGGAACTTTCAGCCTAGAAAAAACACATATAAGAGAGAAAAATAACATTAGAATACAATCCTGTCCATCCTCAGCCTGGCATTCTGAGCACGGTGCTCAACATAGAGTCATAATGAGGAGTTATTTTCTGTTCATTTACCTTGCAGAATAACACAGTCTTACAAAAGCCAATGTATTAGATTTCTTCACACTTTAATGATCTTGCTAGTAAGATATATATGGGTGCTAATACCCTCTGCTAGACCAACACAACCTAGGGCATTAGGTGGCTACATAGCTGAAGGTATACCTGATAGGAAGGAGACCAATGTTCCTGAGGCAGAAATGTTTATTTTAGTCCTGAAATGACAAAAGCAGAACGTTGGCTTTACAATAATGTATTTTTCAGCAGGCCTTCATGCAGATGGAAGTCTTCACAAAACACAAACCTGCGTTAGAGACTAGTATAGAACAGAAAGCACTTTAAATCTGCACAGGAAGACTTAAAAGCAATAAATACCTGCTCAAACGGGAGGGGGGGGTGAGGGGAGGGAAAAAAAGGTCTTTTCCCTCACTTGTGTAGACAGCAATTAGGAGCCCTTACTTTAGCACCAACACATGCCAACAACTGGAAACGCAAAGTAGCAAAGAGAAACAGGCAGCTGCAGTCATACTGTGGTGTGGTACAAAAGCTTAGACACAGCAGAAGCCTCAGGGGTCAGCTAGTCTGCATCTCTCTCTCTCCTCAAGGCAGGATCAGGTCTGCTCTAGTGGGTCCCGATCCATCTCTATGCTGTGGAAAACTAATGTGCTGGTAGAGATCTGGGCCTGTGTCTTCAAGTATCTCTTCCTCTGCTAGACAAGGATAACCTCCAAGAGTAAAAGACTGCACCAGCAGGCTTGGAAGATGCAAAACCACAGTGAGATGCACATGACTTCTGTGAAGAAACAGTGGTTTTGTGGCTCAAATCCGACTACAGTCTTAATGCTGCAAGGATTTCATGAACCCAGCAGGGAACAAGTACTCAGCAGCATCAGCCATGGTCAAACCTCTGCAAATAGGTAAGGGAGGTCTTAAACACTGAATTACAATAACACAGCTTGCCAAACATCCACCCATCTGCAGCTTCACATCTCCTTGTCAAACATGGGTAGGCCCTTAACTGGGTGTCCAGAGCAAGTGTCTTCTGCGCAAATGAAGGCTGAGCCTGGCACTGTGACATTGCAACTCTTCACTTAGCAGGCAGGCAATTATTATTCTTGTTTAATTGTATCTGATGAGTGACACATACAGGCCCCAAGCTGTTTAAAATTTGACGTATCATTTTATTTACCATAGCAGCTTCTACAGGTCTACAAATGGATGACACACAATCCATTATCACTTTGGGAGCATTATTATTCATGCAAACATGTCCCAGAGCCTTGGACATTTTTTTAATTCCTCCTTTTTTTTCCTCTCGCATTCCTTTTAAATTCAGATTGCAAATTCCCTGTCTTGCCAATGAGATTTCCTCCTCCTCACCAACCCAAAATAAATTAGAGAACAAGCTGCTACCTCTAAAAGCTTTATAAATAAAACATACAGCACATACACACACAAAGGCTATCTCGGATGGATTTAGAGATGTCATTGCAAATGCACAGATGCTGCCATGGAGCTTAACAAGCACTATGTGGTTGACATCCCGTCAGATTGCGGCCCTCTGTGGCAGTTGAGGATTCCCAGAGCAGAAAGTAACATGCCAATTGCCTCTGTCAAAGAGGGAAAATAGTGGTAGCCACACCAGCAGATTCATCAAGGGACAGAACTAAAGTTACTCGTTCCTGGCTCAACTGACTAAAAATTAAGACAGTTTAAAAGAACGCTAAAAGTTTTCTGGAGCTGGCTAAATCACAACATTCATAGTGGTTAGTGCAAACATTTGCTTTTCTCTTGACTTCAAAAGGAAATATTTTTCCTAAAAAAAAAAAAAAAGTTTTGTTTTATTTCCTTCTCTTTTCCAACAGAAAACTGAAAAACATGAAGAGAGAACAACAAAAAAGAAATCGTTCCAGAGCTAAGAAATCCTGTTTGTTTGGGGCTTTCTTCTACAAACTTGTGCTGGTTTTTAACCCAGTTAACAGAAAGCTGTTGTTTTGGCATCGCCTGTCTATTGGAGGTGCACACTGGGGACAGCTGCCGGAGGTGGCCCAGCAGAGGGACAGGCTGCAGCAAGGTTTCCTTCCCACGGCATCTGACACAGCCTGCACACTGACTTCAACCTTTTCATGGCTTCCAGTCTTTTGCACACTCAGAGACTGAAAAGGCAGCAAGGATAAAGGAAAAGAAGAAAGAAAATTGGAGCAGGAGAAAAAGACTCCATTCCAAACTGAACAGCCTGAAGTTTCTTATGTTAACCCATGTTCTTAAAAAATAAGATTTCATCCATCAAAAGCAGTTATGTATTCTCCTATGCCACTAGTAGCTATCACAGGTGGGAAGGTGGCCAGCTCACTCCATGCCTGCCCAGAAATCACAGGGACAGTCCAAAATAAGCATTCAAATAATCACCATGCTTTTTTAAGGGCTTAAAAAGACCCTGAGGGATCAAAGAGTTGGATTCACTATGAACTGGCAAGGCAGTTCACAGGTTGCCCAAAGAAGCTGTGGATGCCCCATCCCTGGAAATGTTCAAGGTTAAGCCAGATGGGGCTTTGAGCAACGTGGTCGGTTGGGTTGAGAGGCTGTATGAAGAGCCCTGATGCTGACTAACCCTCTGCAGAGAGAAGCACCTGGCCTCAATGGCATTTCCTATGAAACAGGATACACACAGACTTGTGCCGTCTTTGTCTGCCACAAACAGGGGCACATCACCCATGTGGGTGCCTGGTTTTTTGCACAACACTAACCTCCTGGCCTAAGTGAAGGCCCACAGTAAACAGAGCTAACAAACACCTCCTTCTACTCCTGTTAGATTCATTAGCTTCCAATTTCACTGTATTTCTCCTGCTCTTGGGTTTGGAGGAAGAGTAAAAGACACCTTGCAGACCTTTGGTACCACCATGCAGTATCTCTACACTATTCTCCCAGCCTATTTTGCTCAGCTGCTTTGCAAATCAGACAGCCCCAGCCTCTTTTCACACAAACCCTCCTGTGCTTTCAGCCACAGGGGCTTATTCCACCCTATGTCTGTCACACGTTTTAGTAACAGGGTCCTGACATATGCCCCAGCTGATTCCAGGCACCTACCTCAATACCTGCATCAAGAACCTGACCTTGATTAGATGGGCAGCCTCATGCTTGTAATCCCACCCCACAGAGGCAGCCTTTGCACCTGCAACACTGGTGTGTGAGCTGAGCCCATGATCAAGCTCCCCACAGTACACAGTGTGGCACCGCCTAAGCATGCCCAAGCGTCCATCCAGGGCAGCAAGAGGCTCCAACCAAGGGAACAGCAACAAGATGAGGTCCCCATATGGGACAAAGTGTTCATGCTTTTGCTACCAGGCAGTTTAAGGAGCTGCCTTCCTGCCCCTCCAAAGCCACTTTTTCTACCTGTTATTCACTGCTGCTCAGCAGAGCCTTACTGGGACACAGCTGGGGCTCACATCAAGGCTGCCACCCATACACAGACAGCTACAGTGCTACAGCTTAATGCCTGAGTCCAAGGAAAGTTGGCAACAGGCAAGGGACAAAGACGACAATCAAGCTGCCATCTTAAATGTGATTGTAGCGATTCAAAGGAGCTATTTTAGTCAGTCCACTGGTTGACGGCTTAGCAGCACTGGCACAAGGTCAAATCACAAATGGGTGAGAGTATTTCTTCAATGTAGTCATTTATTTCTCCATTTCCAGTCTCCATTTCAGCTTGAAAAGCAGCACCAAAAAGGAGAGAAATCAGCTTTTCATCTAAAAAAGACTTGTAAGAAACCGCAAGTGCCGAGCATGCCTCCTCTCCATTCTTGACTCTGTTCATACCAACCCAGCTCTCCAACCTGCTGCAGCTGCCACTTCTTTAGTGGTGAGCAATATTTCCCATAGACATAGCAGAATGTTACAGAAACACTGAAGAGCAGCTGGAGATCAATTAAACAGCCTTATCCCCAAGCAGCAACACATTGAAATGTAAGAAAGACAAGTGATAACCAGCAATGGGTCAATGCAATGCACCAGCTTCATTAAAATTGATCTACCTATAAAAATAAATCCTGATGTACAGCTAGGTTTTCATCTTGTTTGCATCTGATCTTCAGCATCAACTGGTGATAACAAGATGACTAGAGATGAAGGCAGCAGAAAACATGGTATTAATTATGTAAACTTTTCACTTCTAGGTACTGAAGTACATCAAAATCTTCACACCTTCAGAGTTCAGGAGAATTCAAAGCGAGCTTTTTGGCTCATGTCCCTCCATCTCAGAGGACAGGAGAATGCAACTGAAGCAGTACTCTGTGACTGGTCCCTCTGATCCTCTGACCATGCTGCCCTAGAGGGTCGTCTTTCACTCCAAAATCATCTTTAGCCTTCAGACTGAATTGATTAAAAAGTTTATTAAATGACATAGCAGAGGGAGACTGAAATCGCTGTAAAACAGGAAGAGTGTGGAGGAGCCCAAGATGTTATTCTTGGCTTTGACAGGTCTGTGGGGACATGTCTAGGTAGGACTCTGAAGCAGACAAAGCAGCAGATGGTGGTGGCAGCAGATGAAAGACTTCCTCTCATCACTGCTGTCTCCACGTTTGGAGGAGGCATTTTATAAGCGTCTATCCCAGCAATCCTGGATGTTATTTCTACATGTCCTACCAGCTGTTTCTATCTGAATCCCTCAAGTATTTTATATATGTCATGGTTTAACCGCAGTCGGCAACTAAGCCCCACACAGCAGCTCACTTACTCCCCTGCCCCTCAGTGGGATAGGGAAGAGAATCAGAAGGGTAAAAATGAGAAAACTGGTGGGTTGAGATAAAGACACTTTAATAGGTAAAAGCCACATGCACAAGCAAAGTAAACCAAGGAATTTATCCACCACTTCCCACTGGCACGCAGGTGTTCAGCCATCTCCAGGGCTTCATCGTGTGTAACAGTAACTTGGAAAGACAAAACACCATCACTCCAAACATCCCCCTTGCTTCCTCTTTCTTCCTGCAGCTCTATATGCTGAACATGATGCCATATGGTATGGGATATCCCTTGGGTCAGTTGGGACCAGCTGTCCTGCTGTGTTCCCTTCCAGTTCCTTGTGCACCCCCAGCCCACTCACTGGTGGGGTGGTGTGAGGAGTAGAAAAGGCTTTGCCTCTATGTAAGCCCTCCTCAGCAATAGCTAAATCATCCCTGTGTTATCAACAGTTTTCAGCACTAACTGAAAACATAGCCACATACTAGCTACTGTGAAGAAGATAACTCCGTCCCCACTAAAACTAACGCAGTACATTTGCTGAAACTGGGGCAGCTGCTTTCAAAAGCAAACAGGACTGTGACTGTATCCTTTGACTAAACCATCTCACTGTTGCTGTTACAGGCATCCTAATTTACTGATCTTCACTTTACCAGAGGTTCCCTAGGAAGGGCTGGGACCAGAAATGGGATCACATCTCTAATGAGGTGAAACACTACACCTGAGGGGGTTTTGACCCTGAAGGTAGTTCCAATCCAGGAAAGAATTTCACAGATTTACTTTTCCACACAACCTTTTCCAGTCTCCAAGAGAAACAGTTCTCTTCCCCACTGCCTTCTAGTATGTTTTTTTGGTGAGATGAAACTGAACAAACCTGATTGATTGGGACGTATGACATGACAAGCAAATAAAGACCATTTCAAGAGAGCATTTTTCATTTATACTCCTCTATCCTATTACACTAAGACTATTGACCTTAAGAATATCAGTTTAACATCCCACTTCAGAAAGATCTACATATGCACTAGTGTTAAACTGCTTGAAAGACATATTAAATCAAATAAAGATTGACAGCTTGCTGCTTCTATCCTACCACACAGTGAAGCACTGTTTACTTCAGCATCTACATGAAATATAGAAGATTGACAAGGGTGTATCGCATGGCCTTTGTGTCTCTCCAAAGCACACCTATCTTTACATAGATAACTTGTTACAAGGCCTTCTTTTTCTTGTTTTGTTACACAGGATCTAGCACAATGATGCTCTAGCTTATGACAGAACTCCAAGGCCCCACCACGAAGAAAAAATAACACACTAATAGCCATGCTCGAGCGCAGTCCTTCCTACTTCACAGAGGTTACAACACTCAAATATCAGACCTGCCACTTGGCCTAGGAAGCAAGGATGAAGGAGGAGCCAGGACCTGAGAGGAAGAAGCTCTGGACTAAGTAGCTCCCAAGGACAATCTGGATTTATTTTCCATAGTGTGGCTGGTCACAGCCCACTTAGAGGGTGTACATGTAGGATCCCCCCCCCAGAAATCCCTTCCCATGGCCCTGGTCTACAAATTCAAGGAAATGAAAAGAGCCTAAAGACACAATGGCTCAGAGAAAGCTTTACCAAGACAGACACGCATTTTACTGCATCAGTAGTCAAAAGATTGCCTAAACCTCAGCTCAAGGCTTCCTTCTTAATCTCGCAATGCCCTGTGGGTAGGGACTATCACAATTTCTGGTTGTCCTCAGCATCCTAAGA
Organism: Psittacus erithacus; assembly: GCA_009867235.2. Taxonomy (NCBI): domain Eukaryota; kingdom Metazoa; phylum Chordata; class Aves; order Psittaciformes; family Psittacidae; genus Psittacus; species Psittacus erithacus. The sequence continues at coordinate 18,060 of WYDI02039845.1, forward strand.
AGCAGAGAGGAGCTCAGGGCAACAAAAAGGGTTGCCTTTTTTTTGTCTTCCTGGATCTCTCAAGACTATTGATTTAGTTTCCTGATTACAGGAGGAAAGAAGATATTCATTACAGCTTACTCTGTTAGTGGCTGAATCAGTCACTGAAAAGATCCTCTAAAAAGTCATCTAAGTGATCCCACTAAGCCAGAGAAATAAAGGATGCTAGCCTGTCCCTGGCAAACATTGATGTAGCTTGTTCTTTAAAGCGCTGGTGATGATTGTTTACAGTCTTCCCAGGTAATCTATCACTGCCTGCCTTCCTTTCTAGTTAAAGTGCTTTTCCTTCAACCACTGTGAAATTTGTCACCACTCAAGCTGAGATGCCCACAGACACCACTTGAAGCAACTCCTAAGGGAAGCAATGATTTCACCATGACCTGGTGATTACTATTGCTGACTTCAGCAATACGATCTTGCCCTCATTCTCTCCAGAAATTTACTGAACACCTCGCTGTGGCAGCTTCATTCTCCATCTGGCATCTACCTGATGGATCCTTTCTTCCAACATGGTATACCAAAAGCACAAATTGTCTGATTTCCTTTTCTAAGCTCTTCCTTGCCTGTTCTGCTTCTCCCATACTGCCTCTCAGACATGAATAGTTCCCAGTGAAAGTTTAAAGATCCTACCTTACCCTCTCCTCAAAAGCTTCCCAGGCAGAGGCATTGGCCTGGCAGGGATCTGGCAGCTGGTGTTCACTAAACAGCATCACTCTTGCCTTGCACCCTTCTTTCATTGCAGCAACCTGCCGTATCTGATCTTCTAGTAGGCATTAGGGTCACAATTCAATTGCTGGGCTTAACAAGCCTCCTTCAGGCCCTAGCAATGGTGTGTGTGTGTGCACTCTAAGCCTCTGGGACATGAGGGGCAATTACACTTCACACATGCCGTAAACTGTGTTGAGTTAGTCCATGTTTGCCATGGCTATAAGCAAATACATGGACAGGCATGAGGGGATAAGGAGCAGCAACTTTTTATGTAGGAGTCACTTGAGTCTGAGTCCCTGATCATGGACAAGAGATCACAAGTTCTTCCTCCCATGTTTATGTAGCACCTCACAAATGAGATCCAGCTCCCTCAAGGCAAATGCAATTAAACAGTACTCTCAGGAGGAACAGATTTCCTCTGACAAAGAATTTCTGTGTTCCTCTATATTACCTTCTTATCCATGAATAAATGCAGCAGGCTTATCTCTGCTACTCTGTGTTTGCCTTAATAACTAGCATGAAGCCTGTTTTTATTACCCAAATCCTGGTTTTAAATCTCACTCCTAGAAAAAGCAGTAATGAGATGGCTGCTTTGCCCTTATAACCCTGCAGCTCTTCTTCCTTTCATGAGGAAAAAAAGACCTCCACCATGCCCCAGCAGACCTGCAGCCATTCTGTCATTTAACATTATTGCCAGAAATATCCTGGGTTGTCCCAGGTTTCCATCCTTCCTGGGAAATCAACGCAACGATCACAGCTACTTTCCAAAGCAAATGCACATAAGGCATGTCTATATTTATTCAAAGTGGAAAAGACTGAAGTTTACCCCCCAAAAATGGCAAAGCAACATCTGGATTCTTGCTGAGACACTCAAAATTAACAGAAAGCAGACTCACAGTAGGTATGTGAGGATCTTATTAAGAAAGGTACTCAGGTTTGCACATGCTCTGAATATCTTAAGTAGAATAAAGACTCTGGTAATCACAGCAGAATAAGCTCAAGACTTTCATTCACCAGGAAAGTACTTGACTCAAGGGGTTATGCTCTCCCAGCCATGATCCTGCACTTCCCTTTCAAACCCCAGAACAGAATTGCCATCTATAAACAAAAAGGCATTTTGCTCAAGGAAAGACATAGGAAAGTTGTTGAGGTGAGGAAAGAAAGCTTAGAAAGCAAAAGAAAAAATACATAAAAAAGGAGAGAATCATGGGGGTTTTCAATAGGTAGAGTCTCAAATGACTTTTAAAGCAATTAAAAATTGTCCTCTCCTGGCTCAAGTGGCCCTGGCAACAGAGATTACAGTTCTCAGGTGCTCAGCAGATTACTTCTACTTCCTTAGTGAGCAGAGCAGTCCAAAGGGAGTTCAAAATCTGCTTCAAACAGCAACCACCCAGTTATGTCAGATGCGTGGACCCCAGCAACCTCAGCAGCAGCACATAGCCACTGGAGCTGCAGAGCTGACCACAGGGCGCATCTCCCCACAGCCGTGGACCACTGCAGCAGCACCAGTGGGCGCACACCTCAAAAGGAGGTGGGTCATAGATCCAATACCATCATGGCTGACCCAGGGAGAGCATCTCACCAGGTCCCCAGTGCTGCGCTCAGCCTCTCAGTCCAGCCATAACCACCTCCAGTGAATGTCACCCTCCACTCAATCCTGTTCTTACCCCCTCTGAAGATTACTGCTCACTCCAATCTAACATCATAAAAGCTCATGTAATCAGACCCTAAACCTGGTGCAGTCAAGTGATCTGGATTACCTTAAAAAATAAAGTTCTAGCTTGGTTTAGTGGCATGGATTTTTTTCCCTTCACCCTATTAACACCCAAAGCTGCTGGACAGTCATATATGTAACAAGATGGGCAGGTCTGGGACAGCTGGGAAATTCTGGGAGGAGACCAGGGATGCAGAAGAAGCCAAATGACAGCTGGAAGCATGTCAGCCCCCCCAGAGCAAGTCTCAGGGCCACAGGGGTCTTAGATGCAGCACACCAAAGCAGTTGTGTTAGAAGCTGTTCATTAAACACAGCTGAATTTGGCTTCTGCTGATTTATGCTAAAACAGATTTAAAGCTAGAGTGGATTAAAGCAGACACTTTGCAAGAGCTGTGCCATCCATGTCCCTGTGTTTAATCACAAGCAACACCAAAGAAGCTCTTTTCCCCTATCTGCTTTCTCATCAGTTCTACTTTGAGTAAGAATATTTAATGAAAAACAACTCCATTATCAGAAAGAGCTTTTGTGGGGACTTTCAGACAAAATATTTGGATGCTTCTAGAAGCCCAGCTTGATACCAATTATAAAAACCCAGCACTGTGACCTCAAGACTTCAAGGAAATGACATTACCTACTGTGAGCTCCCAGGCAGTAGCTCCATGTGCTAAAATTAGAGGAGCAGGAATCTTTGGTTTTAAATATGCCAGATTATCAACTTTTAAGTAAATGCTCAGATGTTTCAACCTAGCTAGATCATCCTACATTAGGAAAACCTAACAATTTTCATGTAGGTGGTTCTGACAGAACCTGGCACGTGCTGAGTTTTCCGCATACGGTATTTTGGGGGTGAAAACAATTTTTAAGAAGTCAAACCCTGGAACCTGCAAGTTGAAAACTTCGCTGAAATCAGGTCACTGTATGGACAGAAACTCACAGTCTGCATTCTTATACTAGTCACTATCCGTTTTGTGCCAAGAACACAATGCGCACCGCCTGAGGCAAGAAGACAATCTCTCCCTTAAGGGAACCTAAAACCAAAGTGATAACATGTTCTGAAGGCCTTTCAGGTGTTCAGCTTTGTGCATTAGCAGAGTCACTACAGCTCACAAGAAATAAACTGAAGTATTTGAAAGAGAAAGGAAGTAAAAACTTTGCTGTCTTGGATAATTTTGCATCTTTTGCATTTTAATTGAGACCCAGTTCTTCTTTAGGATGATCTAGAAACCACATACAAAGGACAAAATTGCTGCAGAATTTAACTAATGCCATTTCGTTTCACCATTGCTTTCATCCCTATTGAATACAGCCAGACTTTTTCATGAAGGATATAAAACCCTAGAATTCATTTATTCAGCCAACGTTCCTTTACCTGCAAGCCTTTCGCTCATACTGCAAAGTCATTTGCAAAGGGCATCACGCCATAGCACACACTTTCATACCCGTGTGACAGTCCATAGACAGTTACATAAAAAGATGCAGGGACAATTTATAGGTCTAATCCTCCCAGATGACTGGTTGGTGTGTTGTAAGCAAAATTCAATTAGGAGAGCTTGCAAGATCAGCCTCTGTGCTTGTTAGCATCCAGTGCAGCAGCTATGTTTTGGCTGCCTATTGACTGAGCAATCGAAAGACAATTGCTGCATCCATCCAGGGAAATGCCCAAAGAGCTATACAGTTCAGGAATGAGGGAGGTTTCCAAATAAAATCAGCCTGAAGGGGCTTGATCCACAAGATGATTACAAGGTTCCAAGTCTGCCAACAAAACTTCAGATTACCCTTATGAGAAATCTTCTGTATATGGCATTTTGTTTGCCTGCATCTAACAATAAACGAACATCAATTTTTACAGCTCTCACAGCTATAGGCTCTGCAGATCAGGATCTGACTTCTATGATTGCATCTAAGAGCTCATGGTACAAACCATCTACATCAAAACGTTCAGGGGAGGCCTTGGAATACTACAACCTCAGTGCTGGCCACTTCAGAGTCCTGCATTTTAGCCAGCAAATAGAAAGTTTCCTTGGCCCTTGCAAGGGACAATCATAGCAGGGGAAATAATCAGGCCTAACAGGCACCGTGCAGCCACTGCAACTAATACATTACAGCTGCACTTTGAACAGATGCTGCACATCTAGTTTCCTTAGAAAATTAAAGGATTTACATGTTTGCAGAGTCTTGTAGTTTCTGAACAGTTAAGCGGTCATCACTGTTTGCATATTCTGCAAGGGGAACTAAGGAATGATTTCGTGTCTCAGAGGGGCTGAACAAGCAATGACGCGCAGACAAGTCCCAACTGCACATCCACAAGAGAAGGTTTATCCTCCCCTTGTTTCCAGCTTGCTTCACAAACCCAAGTAAACATCATCTGCTCACAATTGTCTACAGATAATGGAGTTATTCACTGACTAAAATGCTCCATGAACAATATTTGAGCACTTGTTTCCCTCCATCTGCTTCGCTGTTTTACCCAGTACAATGAACAGGTGAGGTTGCTTCCTCAATTTTCTGTTCATTTCCTTCTTATAATTAAACATACCAGCTTTTTCCAGGAGCATAAGAAGAACCTCATTCCCCATTGAAATTGTCGGTAGATTAAACATCAAAAAAAATAATCATATCATGCTGGAATTACACCATCCCTTGAGAGACAATCTGGATAAAACATATTTCTGTAATATCCTATGTTACAACTTAACTTTCTGGGATAGGAGAAAAAAGATGAAAATATACAGCACCTTTTTCATCTTCCATACAAAAACAGGAAAAGAAAGAACACAATCAGTAAACACAGAGTACTTCTGTGCAGGTCAATAGCTGGTAAAACAATCTGCAGAGAGTCCCTGACCTCAGTTGAACAACCTCTGAAATGATGCATGATCCTTAGATGTGCCATTTGACCAGGCACACAGTCCCGAGCATGCCAACCCCCAAAAAAGCAGCCATCACCAGTAACCGCAATCAGAATTGCATTTGAGCTCAGAGACAAGGAACTAGACTTTATTGATCTTCTTATCTGGAATTCAATGACTCAGTGGGAAGGCCAGAAACCTGAAATTATGGGCAGACTACAAAATTCTCCTTTCCTGTTATTTCCAGGCAGTGTCAACCTCAGCAAAAAAGCCAACCTCCTGCTTCTAATTTGGTGTCTGGATCTGCAGCTTTCTTTAGACAGCTTCACATGAATGATTAACTGGTAAATTTACAATTAAATGTGAATCGTTACTGTTCCAATTATTGAGTGTTAGAATTTCATTCTTTGTTCACGCTCATTAATGCTATCTAAATGTCAAGCAAAAAGCATCTTTGTGTGTATATTCATTTTGCTGTCCAAATTTTTTCACTGAGCAAAGGTCAGGAATTTGCTGAATTACAAATGCAATTGTTTGGAGCAACTTATTGCAACTTTGTGAAAGCTGCACTCAATTTGTTCAGCCCAGCATCCTGGAAGAAATATTGTGTCAGACGTATTAAGTGCAAATTGCATTATAAATTCATTTATAATTAAAACTGCTGTTTCTGTGCCTTCTGCCAGATCCCATATTCTGCTGAACAGGCACATCACTCTAACCCTTGCTGTTTCTGTATTGGTTTTAATCTTCATAACAGTTGAGTCTCTCCACACCCCTGGGAAATGTAAGCGTTTGAGAAACTGAGGCAGGGATTTGGTCCCCTCCACTAAATGCATAGAGACAAAGAAGAAGCCACCAAAGATACCCAGCTTCTTGCACTGCTCTGTGCCCATCTCTTCACACGCTTTTGCTGCTGTCCTCTCTGGCAAACAACATCCTTACCTGCCTTAGCATCCTCCCTGGAACAATGAGGTCTCAGTTTGATTTCATCTCCAAAAACTCCAGAGGAGCTTGCTTACTACCCCCCACCTTGCCAGCAACAGTACCACAGCCCCTAGGCAAGCCCAAATACTGGGCAAGGTGGACACTGGTGTATGGGCTGTGCAGCCCGCTGCTCTGCCCCTACATGTTTATGTGCCAAAGAGCTCATTATGGGCTGTGGTAGCTCAAGTTATTGCATCAACACACATAAATCATTCAAAAAAACCTGAAAAGTATCTACCAAGGGAGAAAAGCATCTACCAAGGGAGAAAAGCAGGAAAGTATGGTATGTGCTATAAACCGCTGCATCACTGGGAACACACCTTGGGCACTGAGTTCATCTCCATAGTGAAACAGGTATTTATTACTACAGAGACCCAGGAGTCCTCAGAGCCAACACTTCTCCCTCTGATGCGATACACAGCCCAAGGTTGATCCATCTACACTGAGCATCCCTTTACTTATCTCCCCCACCAGAACAGTATTTATGGCACACAGCCCATGGGACAGCAATGGTCCCAGTATCACTAGTCACAGTATCGCATCTCCTGGGATCCTGGCGGGCGAGGACGCAGGTATAAGCCTTCCTTGTGAATTTTCAGTTTCAAGCAAGGTTATGATATCCTTGGTTAAAAGGGCAATAGAAGTACATCTTAATTACCTATTATTGTAATGCAGCTATTCTGAGAGGCTGCAGAAGGAAATTGGCACTGTTCTGATGGAACACGTGGTTAACAACAATTTCATGCAGCCTCAGAGAAGACAGGCAGTTATCTAGATCTGTTAGAAGGTAAGAGTGACACACGAAGTGTTTTCTTTCCTTACATCAAGTATAACCATGTATTTTCAGGCTATATAGCTTATATTTTTAGATGAAAAGAAAGCGAAGCAAGAAAAAAAAACGTCAAGCTGAAAACAAATTGGATGCAATTCAAAAGGACAGTGGAAAAATACAGGATGAGAAGGAGATGGTGAAGCAACACGTTAACAGAAAATGATCAGAACATCACCACAAGTCAGTGCCCCACAAACATTGTGTGCACCCACACCGTGCAGAATGAACAAACACTCTACAGCACCTGGGAGGACTGGAGGCAGTGCCATCCAGGAATCAAAAGCTCTAAGATCTCATCAGGAAAACCAAGTGTAGCCTTGGGCTTGTATCTCAGATGTGTACCAACTGCAGAGGTGCCCAGGAGACCAACAGGCATGATTAGTGACCATGAAAATATAGCCTTAGAGGAAAGGTGGATTAACTGGTGGTTAGGTAGGTGATGGGGGAGAAGTCTGAGGAGAGACTTGATAATTCCTTTTAAGATGTAAAAAGTAGCCACCAAGCAGAAAAGACTAGTTGTCCTCTCTGGCAGGGAAACCTAAAGGTTTAAACCAGGAGACTTATGCTAGACAAGAGGAAGGACTTTTTAACAGTAAGGATAGTGAAGATGTGGGAGTAAGGTTTGTTTGGTGAATGTATATAAAGGTAAGGTAATTCAGGAGAAGTCCCTGTCTGAGAACAAGGGATGGCCTCTGACTTCTGCAGATCCCTTTGGAGGCCCAGCCTATATGGCTGCACCCAGGTCTGGAACAGGGCCCTGACACCCAGACCTGGAGGAAAACAAACCCATGCCTGCTTTGAGTCGCCAGCTCTATTAGAATATCCAAAGACGGAGCAGCTCTCATCATGTTCTGAAGTGCAACCAGGACCACATGAGGATGAGCTTTGCCCCACTCACTGGGACTAAGGCATACTTGGGAAGAACTTCCAAGGAACATGGAAGAGATGCTTCTTTTGCCTATTGGGCTGCAGGTTGGTAAGAAGAGCCCCTGGCCAGTTTCTCAACGCGGGCAGTGACCGAAAAACCTGACCTTGCTGGAACACTCACCGATTCATTGGGAAGAAACTAAACAATATGAAAAAGGAGTATGAGCAGAAAGAAGCCAACAGCACTGGAGGGGAAACTCAGCTTGTCCTAGTGCCATCATGGCAGCGTGCGAAGCTCTGAGCTACCGAGAACCCAGAAGATGGTCAGCAGGCAGTTTCCACAGAAGGCCCCAGCTACTTGTACTATACTTGCTCCACAAACCCTTTTACCTCGTTGGACACCACCCCTAGAAAACCTCAAATACCTAACAGCTCCTTTCAAATTTAATTCTCCCCTAAGTGGCTTGCTATTCACAGCAATATAACTAAATCAACACTCATTAATTAGTGAAGACCAAGAAATACAATCAGAGCTTGCAAAACAGTTATTTTATTTGAAATGCCTACCATGGGCCTAAACCAAAAGTGCCTAAAAGCTGCCCATGAAATTTGTATGCACTCTTCTGCATATGCTGTCTACACAAGACCATTTCTTTCCTGCTGAGGAGAGCTGCGCCAAAGCAGAAAGCAGACTTCTGAAATTTTTCAGGGCAGATACATCCAGAAAGGCATTTTATAACTGGTGCTATGAAGCCCAAGGCTATACTAAAGCAAATGATACAGGTGCAATGTCTCCAAAAAGATCAAGAACCAGAAAGCCCACTAGTTTATTCAGCACTCTGCTACAGCTTATGCTTGGACTTCTATTCAGAATTACAGTTTAATACAGGAAATATGCTTTCCTGGGCTTTTTCTTTACAATGAGTCATTTAGCATCCCTTGACAGTAATGAGAATTGGCTGCATTCTTAACCTCTTTCCTTGATGAGTCTAGCTCCTATAAAAGGAAAGCAGGAGGAAGACGTGGCGGGTTACACCCCAGCGATGTGAAGCCCTGGGAGTGCGCCCGTCTGTGCAAGGTTTGCCACAGCAGTGGCAGACCCAATTATGCTCGTCATTTTTTAATTAGGAAATGGCGTGTGATTTACAAGCCTCACTGCAGTGTGGTATTTGAACAGCAAGAAGTGACATTTCAGAATGGCATTAGAGAAACTTATTCACCTGCCTCTCTCAGTCATTCAAGTCATTCAGACAAAGAGCAGAAGTCCTTTGTCTGGGTTTTAATCCAAACTACTGGAGTCATGTATGTGTTCTTTTCACTCTTTTTTCATCTTTTTTCCCTTCTTTTTATTGGATAAGGATACAGTGTCTTCCCTGCAGCTAGCACTGACAAGTGTGAGTGTACCTGTCTGGATTCCAGCATACATAATCAGGATCTGAGTTTCTTTTGAAAGAAAAGAAAGCTTACAAAGCCAGGAAGACAAGAATTATGCACCCTCTAGTCCAGCCATGTCAGAGACCCTGTCTGCATGGAAAGCTGTGGCTGATATGGACCCAACACTCCTCAGCAGCAGCATAAGCCTGCAGCCTGCTCAGCGGCCCCATCTATCACTGACTTCTGGTCAGAGCCATGTCCAGCATGTGAGGTCCCAGAATGATGGGGAAATGAGGGTGGCACTGATGTACAGTGCATGAGCAGCAAAAAAGTCCCAGAGAAATTGTGTGGAAGGAGGTCTCTCTTTCAGCAGATGAAGCTTGACGGGTCTGAAGAAGAGGAATTTTTGCTCATATCTCCTGCTGCTGCAGAAATCACAGCACTGGAGTTAGACAGCTTACAGGCAAATACCCAACCACCTGGTATGTCCCTGAGCTGAGCTGCAACAAGGAGATGCACCTGGTCTCCCCAGACCTGGTAGGACTTTTAAAATTAAGTTGTCATCCACCATGGAAAGAACAGGGAAAAGGTTAGGGCATCTTTAGAAATTTGCTCTCCAGATACCCAACCACCAGGCTATGGGGATCACAGCCCTCTGGTGCACACATCCCAGTGGACTCAGAGAACTGTGCAGTGCAGACTCAGCACTGATGGTACTGAAAGCAGCCTAGAGCATGCAAAACTAAAGCTATGAAACAACAGCTGGTTGTTTGAGATGTAGCTGTGACCTCCCGCTTCATATAGAGCTGTTACTACAAAAGTAAAACCTCTGCTTGCAGACGAATCCTAAGCATCACACGGACCTCCAGAAGAAACACAACTGCTCACTAATTCGTCCTCAGAAACAAGAGGACTGAAAGATTAATACTACCCTTGCCTGCTAGGATGAATACAGGAGGAGAAAGACTGGCACACAGTGTTCCAGACTCCAAGGCATGAGTCAAAGCATTGCTCTAGATGGGTAGTGGATGTTTCTCCATCAATGTCATAAGTGAATATACCCATGCTAAGAATTGAGAGACATTATAGCTGCATCACAGCATTACCCTCATGTGTCTGAAAAGGCTAGCAAGAGTTTGACCACCAGTTTCAGCTGGAAGGCAATCACTTCCTCTGGCACGCTGCCTCTATGTGAAGAGATGAATATACAGCTAAGAGCAATGTATGGACACGAACCATGCTACTGTGATCCTTGATAAAGTGCAACCTGCGGAACACCCTGGATCATCACAAAGCCTCAATGAATTTTACAAGCCCTGGAGCATTACACATGGAAGCAAGTGAGCATCCAAAGGGAAAATACCCGACATTCTTCCTACTGGAATGAAAAACAATAATTAAAAGGTAACTGCTAAAGTTGAAAATGCATTGCTAGAAACCATACTTCAACATAATCATCATATCTATGTACTTGAACAAGAAACATTTCTTACCATGGAGTCTTTATCAGACCACTCACACTTATGCAACTGCTAAACCTTACACACTGCAAAACAGATTATTTTTATCTACAGCTTTCCATAATGACCAAAATATTAATGTTTCCCCATGTTGGGATTTGACCTTATGTTGATGAAAATTACTTGGTTAATCTAAATTAAATTAGTCCTGCAAGACAATTAAAAACCACTGCCTGTGGACTGCAAGTACTTAAATATCATTAAATGATGATATAGCACTAAGTTAAACCATCCTTGAACCTGCAGCTCCCAGGTTCAGATTCAGAATCCAAGTCCATGTAATTTAAATCATGCCTCTCGTTACACTGAATAAAACATGACCTATGTTTGTTTATATTCTGCATATTTCACTCACTGTAGCTGTCTTCCATACAAGTCTCAAAGGCAAATTCAGTAAAATGTTGAGGAAGATCACGAGATAGTTGTCTTCCAGGCTGACTTACCTTTCAGCTCTTTTAATTAATTTCACAATGAATCTCATTATTAAAGCATTCCCAAACAATGCAGTGTTTTTATTTCTTCAATTTTGTCTGGCTTTATCAATTACTCCACCTATTCCAAGTATTTCTGTTCAACAGCAGAATTGGCACAGTCCTATAATTCAGCTTTTGTTTCCTCTCCTGCTGCAGTGTCAGATGGGCTTTGCAAGGGAGTCACCTGCTGGGGTGAGGAAGAGGCAGGACAAGAGGTGAGACAGCTACAAGAGAGCTGGAAAGAGATGCTGTAATGTAAAATATGTTGCATGTCCTTCCTGAGCATGACTTTAGACGACTTTACCCCACTGATGGTATAATGAAGCACTGACTGAACATACTTTAGACAGGCACTGTATGAGAGGACACATATCTTGAATATTCCCACCTTTGCCAGCCAGATGTGAGGGAAGAAAGGTCTCCTCCTTCCTCCCTTCAGCTGCCTCAGGGACTTAAGCTGGCATCTGAATTTGGTTGCTTAAGTTAACCACAAGGTGCCTCAGGGACTTAAGCTGGCATCTGAATTTGGTTGCTTAAGTTAACCACAAGGTGCCTCAGGACTGGGCTCACTCCATCACTTCCCTGCCCTGGTCACCCATTTCGCAGGTGGTAATGGGTGACCCCTACAAAGCTCTTTGGAGCAGCTGGCTTCACTCAGCCTAAAAAACTTCTGCTTCTAGATAGCCAAGCCACAAAATACACATTGCATGTCTTAAAAAGCCAAAGATCAGGCAGCTCCAGCATCAGCATCCCCTACTCTCCCCACACACTCAAATCACTCAAGCTGCAAGCCAGCCACCCTCACACTAAAGCATGAATTCACATTCAGAGGCTCTTCCCTGGCCCAGCAAACACCTGGCTATTGAACCTAAGAGAGAACAAGTATGACATGCAGAGGACAAAACCCCTGCGGAGCACATTACTTACACACCGTGGTGAAAGCTGGCAGGGGAAGCAAGATGGGGACACCTTGTTTGAGGACCAGCAGAGCCAGGTACCAGCTGCTCACTGCTGCTGCAGCCAGCCCTGCAAGCCTAGGGGAAATCTGGCTGGTATGACAGATGGATACCCTCAGCTCAGGTAGAGGGCCAGCTCCACAGAAGGTTAGCCTCTGGCTGCTCTGTAGTAGGTCTATAAAACATGGAGGGCAGGGAGAGACATTTCTAGCCCCTTTTGCTGATTGCATGCAGCTTTTTCAGCAGACTGAACTAAGCAGGAGGGGTTTTCAGTTAGACCGGGGCACTCTGGTGTTGCCAAGCAGCTACAGCAGAGCACAGCCAGGCCAGCCTGGTCCTTTAATCTACGAAGAAAACATGTTAATTTTGCAAGACAGAAGAGATGTGTTTGATTGGTTTTCTACCTCCCTCCCTAAGGTGCATCACTATTCTATTTCTTCACAGATCTAATCATCTTCTAGGTCTCTTCACCCTACAAAAATTGTTGCAAGGCACAGCCTGGTAACAAATTTGCTGTATCCCACATTTTAGATCCTCAACATTGCTAGCAGGCTGCTGCTCTCTCTACACATCAGGCTGCCCAGAGCAACGTTTCCCACTCCTTGGAAGATGCTGTCCCACAGCCCCAGGCAAGCCTGAGCATCTCTGCAAAGACAGAGCTTGCTGAGGAATGGTCCCCAGTTACCCCAGGGTCTAACTCTGGAGCGAAGAGCAGCAGAAAAAAGTACCAAATTTTAGAAGAGGGTGCATCTCTGAGCAGTAGATGTGATCAAAGGGACAGTTGTCCTTGTCACTGGTCCTATAGGTGAAAGGAAAAAAGTCTCAGAGATCCTTTCCTCCAAGGATCTGTCAAATATGTTAGCACCCATGGAACAGAGGAAATTCTCTGAGATGTCATAGAAATAAGTGAAGAATCAAAAAAAATAAAAAACAATAGAAAGAGAATTATGTGCAGTATGATGTTACTGCAGGAAAGCACAGAAAGCACATTTTGCTGTAAGCAGCAGGCCACCGTTAGCCTACAGGAACATTTATACAAAGGTTATACTCAGAGTCTTCATGTAAAGCATTAATAATGGTAACAAAACACAAATGTTCACATATGTTAGCAAATACATAAGCTAACATGTAAACAAACTGTTTAAGTCCCTCATACATCCATGACACTCCTGCAAAAAATCCATTCAAGGAGTTAATCTTTGATACAGATTAAGTATGACCTAAATTTTGGTTGGCCTCTCATATGCAGTTGCAAGACAGGAGCTATAGCTCCTATAGGTGGTCTCTGTGCCCAAAGGGCTGCTGCACAGCTTAGGTACCACCCTGCATGTATGCAGACACAGCTTGAGGATCTGCTCCGTGCGAGCTCAGGGCTGCCTGCATCCATCTGCTCCGAGATGCTCCAACACCCCTCTCTTCTCTTTCAGCCACATTTTGCAGACACAAGCATCAAATGAAGAAGAAAAAAATCTCCATGAACACCACACTTTTCATTTCAGCTGCCTTGACACCAAGTCAGGCAGAACATCAGGGCAATGTGAAAGGGAGCAAGAGCACAGGAGAGACAGAAGGAAAACAGGTCACACAAAGAGGAAATAAAAACAGAAAACAAAAAGCATAAAGAGGAGATCAGCAACATGAAAGGCAGATTCAGGAGACAGGCACTCATAAACTTGACAGGTAAAGCGATGCGAGAAGCCTGTGTATGACTGAGTTTCTGTAGGTATTATGGTACTCTCCTTCCTACCCAAACGGCTGTCACGTGAGTGCCCTCTCTATGACTCTCTATTTACCTTCACTGGAACCAGGCTGCAGCAGCTCCCAGCCCAGTTCAAAAGGCAACCTTTCAGAACACACCAACAGCCTGCAAACCCATGGAGAGCAGCTCTGACAGATCGGCAGGGCTGGGTTTGGGTGGACGGGGTTGCACCGTTCCTGTCTGCTCCTTGCAGTCCAGTGTATCAGTGTAAGACACCCTCCTTGGGTTCACCACTCTAGCAATCACATCATTTTAGGCATTAAGCAGCAAAGAGAAGGCCCTCTCAGGAAAGGTCTGGAAAAAGTTGTGTGAGGCACAAGAGGGAAGTGGAGGAGGACAGGTTGGACCTCAGCATGATGGAAGGGACCTGTAGCCAGGCAGCAATGAGAATCCCACTTAACAAAGCCCACAAGTTTCAGATGCATCAGGGAGATGATGTGACTTCATCTCTGTAAAGCTGTAAATGCCAAAAGAGGAGTTAATCACCAAGACTGCCTGTGCCATCCATGGAAAGAAATGAGCCCTTGTCAGACACCTTCTGTCCTTCTGGAAGCTGGTATGTGACACCGGTCAGATTAGTAGCCCCTTCATCAACTCTAATGGGAGCCAGGGGTTACCAGCCCAGATACAAATTTATCTGCCATAGTTATGAAAACTTAGATGAAACTAATCTCAGGACAGCTCACATGTGGCACATGCTTGTCGTGTTACCACATGCCTGCTCTATGCCAGCTACTCTTTTCCCAACTGAATAAATACTCCTTTGACAGTCTGATATTTAAAAATACACATTTTCTGTGCCATGTCAATGAAGACTGAGGGCAGTGGCTTTCTGTGATAATTGACAACTGTTTGGGGAAATTACTGAGTTTTAAGGGCAAAGTTATTTATGAGATACTTGTCCTAATGAAGATCAATGCCAAGGAAATGTGGTTGCCTTGTGGGAATTCACTTTTCTTGCAGACAGTACAGGAAGCCTCTTGAAAAGTAAAGACTTAGCAATAAGCGGGCTTCTAAGAATGAACAACTTTCCAACCTTTCAGGAATCTGAACCCAAAGTATCTTGCAGAGAGGCTGTACCCCAACTGAAACCCCAGCTCATGACACATACCATCATGCTTCAGTGCTGACCCGCTACTTCTGCACCTCAAGTCCTATTCCAAGGCACCAGCACTACAAGCAGTCCTAATGACAAAACCAAGCATTAGCAACCTTCAGATCTGTGGAGGCAGCTACAGCCCTGTAATGTGAGGCAAGGCTAATAATATCTTTCGGACACATGAGTCTGGGTAACACAAATGACATGATGGTGATTCAGTTTAATTATAAACTTCCTGTTAGAAATATCAAGTTTCCTATGATAGCACTGGCAACTGATCTTCTGAGTCATCCAGCTGTTTCTGTAACTACGCAAAACAAAACCTTCTTTGATCCTTAAGGTATAAATAATTAAAGAAACCATTATTTTGAAAGGGCATCTGGCATTTCATATTTACTGAAACACCATAGTGACGTGCAGAGAGAAATATGGCATTCTGCTTCAGGATGGTGTCTTTTAGTACAGTCTCCACACCCTGGAAAAACAGTGATAAAACATCTATCCATCCCTCATGTAAAAGAGGCAGATTAACTCCCCACGTATACATGCTTCCAGCAAGGTTATCCTACATGGCTGGGTAGATCATCTTAGTCAGGTACAAATAAGAAGTCCATGCCCTCCAGGCCATTCTCACAGGGTCAGTGTTTCAGAAAGTTTTGCTCATTTGACGTATAGGCTCGAATTGCCCTGCAAGTTAGTGCTACCTCAAAGCACAAAAAAGGCCCCAGGTGCAAAGGAGCTCCCAGAACCAGTGCTAAGGTTGAAAAACGTCCCACGAAACACACTGCTTATCATCTTGCACAGTGAACCCCATGTCGCAGACTGCTGCTGACCCTTCTCCCCTAGCTACACCAGAAGAGCATCCTGCAGATAGGAGGGATGATCTCCAGCCCCACACAGGTGACCTGCATGTGCAAAGCAGCCCATGTAACATACATGGCCAGGCAGGACACACCTGTGACGATGGAGCAGCTATACACACATTCAGCCCATGGGACCTGCTGCTGCACACTCCTGCATCTCCCAAACCTGCATCCCATGTCTGTCCAAGCAGATGCCCTCAAGACTTAATTATTCAAAGTTCACCCACTGCCCATGGGCTCTGAAGATCGAAAGTGTTCATCCCCAGTAGAAAAATTTAAGGGATGCTGCACCCATTTCCAGTTGAAAGCCTGACTCTTCCACATGAAAACAGGGGCCTTGTCCCCAAGCCCAGGGGGAAAACATGTTCATGGCAAACAGATGGACAGGACAGATAGGCTCATGCCAGCCCATAGCAAAACAACGCTAAGCCTACCCTCTGCCTCAGCAGAGCATCCAGCACAAAGCAAAACCAGCCTCCTCACCACAAGGCTCTCGGGGCCCCTACAGCAAAAAAGATGTAAGCTTTATGGGTTGTTTTTTAAAAAGCCATGTTTTTAACTCACCTCTCAGGAGGTCTCAAACAGGATTTCCAAAGCCTCAGGACCAAGTGGGCTCCCACAGCTCACAACAGAGCACCACCCCGAGCTTCTGAGGAACATTAGGGCAGCGGCTAGTTAATTAGGGCAGGGTTTTCAAGAGCCTTACAGCCTGCTCTCACCCTCATTATGGACAATACCAAATCATGCCATTCACTTCAGCAAGGTCAGGATTAAGTCATGTATGGTTCACAGCAGTACACTTGTTCTCCTTGATGAGTATCCTGTCTCTCTTTGGCACAACTTGAAAAGCCCATGAACCTAGTTTCTGAGTCCTACATAAAGGTGAAACATCCTTTCCAGTCTCCCTTCAGTGAACCCCCAAGATGAGACATGGGGCATAACAACCCCCATAATAGTACCCTTGCTAGTATGACTTCAAGAACTGTATTTTCAATCACTTCATCTTTTCTTTAAGAACTTGATTTTGGGAAGCACAAAAAGCCTGATTTGCAAAGATGCTGTGATTGAATTGAGTGCAGGGCGTGGAACACAGATGCAAACCTCTTCTGAAAAAACACATCTCACACTGTGAAACCAAGGACGGACAAATTACCAGTGAGAGCTCTATTTTTAGCTATCCTGTGTCGTAATATTCACTATTCCTGAGCAAACTTCCTGACAAATATTTAGAATGAGACACACAACCCCATGCTTTGTCAACTAAGCACAGTGATTACCTAGGGCAGCTGTAGGCGCAGCACTGGAGACTGTATTGCTTCAGCCTGTTACCATGGCACTTAGAGTTGCATTTTGCACATGTAGGACACAAGATATACCTTTTATGGTTTTAATATGTGGTGAGCAGGGAACACCGACTCCAAATAAAATGGTTTAAAGGGCTCCCCTAAACCAGGGGAAATTGAGTTTTCACAGCCTGGCACTTGGGGCAGCTCCAAACCATACTTGCTGGCTGCTGGTGGGCTTTTCCTGAATGGGTGTAGGTACAAGCTGCATTCAGAGGCTTAGCGATGGTCTTGGCAGTCCTAGGGTAATGGCTGGACTTGATGATCTTAAACAGCTTTTTCAACCTAGTTGATTCTATGATTCTGCTTGGATTGGTTTTATTATCTGCTGAAGCCCAGAAGGAGAGACATCACCCTGATTCCTGAGGGAAGAATTCAAGATTAGGATCTTGATTAGAAGATTATAAGTCAAGACATCAGGATCTCTCCCTGCTGAGAAAGTCTGCTATGAAATCTTGCTCAGAGCAGGATTTACTCATATAACCTCTTGCCCTGCACTCAGTAAGCAAACCAATATGGATCATCCTTACATTCACTTAGGGAGGGAAAGCCCCACAGCCCAGCATTCCCCCAGCTGTGATAGGCACCTGGCACTTCACACGCAGCTGGTGCTCAGCAGGGTCACCTGAACTGCTGGAGCAGCTTTTGCTTTCTTTACGAAGGAGCACCCCTGCTGACAGCCAGATGTAGTGCTTGCAATAGGTAACAAGCAATCTGGCACAAATTACTCCAAAATAAGCTTTTAGCTTGACTGCTGTGGCAGGGTCCTAACTCAGAAATGGTGTTTGAGCTCTTAGAGAACCAGAATGTGTACAGGGAAGAGGAAGGGACGGTTGGCCATGGGAGCACCCATCTGCCTGGAGAGCTCCTCCAGAACCAAATGTGCTACCCCAAGAGGCTCAGCAGCCTCTGCTCACCTCAACATGACCGCTAACACCAGTTCCATGTTGTTTTTGGAAAGCCCAATCCTGAATGGCTCCTTCAAGCAAAATTACTCCATGCTGGTAAGCAGCTTCCCCTCAGCCACACAAAATTCACTCCCCACTGTGAAGTGTAAAGAGCCACACCTGAGCATATATGCATATTTAAATGTGTCTCAGTCTGGGTTTGTGTGTTATTTGAGGGCATAAGCAGTAAAAGTCACATCTGCTTCTTGAATACCTACACAGCAATATTTAATATTTTATTTGAAGCATCTTTGCTTTAATTAATTTAAATGCAAGCCAGTCATCCTGCCATTTCATAGATAATCCCAGGGATATAGTAGTGGGAAATGCAGTATCACAGCTGAATAATAGAAAGGTGGCAAGATTAAAAACTTATTAAATTAACCTACTTAGCATAGCAAACTGCTTTTCATTTGACAAGGTTTAACTGTTTCATGGAAATGTGCATTAAAAATTAATCTGCTAGGTTGCTCAGTGTTCTCCAGTCTTAGTTCACACCCAGCAATAAACCCAGATCAGAGTAACTTTTCCAAAGTCTGTATATCTGTACGTATTTGCAATATTATCAAGAGCAACTGTAATAGTTATATCACTAGGATGAGGTACAATTTTCAGAAGCAGTAATTGAAACAGCAGAGTTATTGCTAAGCCTTCAATAAACCTGCAGTCCATTCTGCTTAAAGTTATTGCAGAATCCAATACACAATTAATATTTCTATTCCTTTTAGGAGTGAATTACATTTTAGTCCTCCTTGTAGCTGAGATTGCATTTGAGTGGCATCACTGAAATTTACAGCCAGAACAGACACCAAACACTTGGCCCAGCCAACATTCCTCTGTTGTTAAATGCTCATTTCAAACATACTCCCTGCCTCAAAACCCAGGGTCTTTTGTTCAACTCATAACTGCTTATTGCTCTACAGCCTCCCTGCCAAGTCACTGCTGTCTGCTGAATGTTAACATTCAAAGCAGGGAAATGTAGGGAGTTTGGTTTTACTTTTTGGGGGTCATGTTAGTATCACACTGAAAATAAATTCAAAGAGGTAAATCATTCAGGTACCAAGGAAAGGCAGAGATGCATGGAAATCCAGCTGTCAGCAAATTCTCTGCTACTTACAGAACTGAGATTAAACTAAAGCAGGCGGCAACTCTAGACAGCTATTTGTGTCCAGCATTGGAAAACACATTTCAATGTCTCCCGCAGCAGAGATCCAGAGCTAGGAGGATGGAGATCCATTCTGAAGCACTGACACAAACACTTACTGAAAGCTCCTGGATCATATCAAAACAAAATCATTACATGAGAGAGAGCAAAGGAAGTGATAAATTCACCACAAGGAACACTGCTGAAGCCAAATGCTTGCATCTTGATTTTTAAATCACATCAGGATTTTGCCAGTTGAGTATTCCATATATAAATTTTGACAAAATATCATCATTTTAATGAGGTAGCATCTTCCAAAAGGAAGCAGGAGAACTTTGGCCAACCATGGTCACAAGGCAGGCACACTTCAGTCCCTGCAGTAGAACAGCACACAAGGCTGCAAAAGGATGCAGATGACACCGGCAGAGCAAGGCTTGGTATTTGCTGTTGCTCAACTCACATCTATGTGAGCCTGCAACTGCCTCTGACCTTGATCATTGGAGTAACAACCTGTAGAGCATCTGGAGCTGGATTCTGACAGGTGACTTAAAGGACAAGCAAGGTAGGCTGTTCCCTACATAGAAGGATAAGAAAAACACCTGGCAATATGACTAAGGCATCAGAGAAGGCTTGGAAAATATTACATAAAATGCTCTGTGAGTGGTAAAAGATGCGGCAACTATCCAATGGGTCTTCGAAATGAATGGAAGTCACCCCACTATCCTCCCCTGGTGCTTTAGCCTAAACAATACCTTTGGAGACAGGGATCCAGAAGTATACTTTCTCCAGGAATATCACTGGGACATACTTGCACAGCAAGAACTAGTTTGCCTAAATATTAGTCCATCTGCAAAAAATACCCAGAAGCACCTTCTTCTGGGGCCAAACACCTCAGTCTTTCAGTTACTGTCTTAGTCCATAGAATGGTTGGGATTGAAAATCACCTCATTCCAACCACACCTGCCATGGGCAGGGACAACTTCCACCAGACTAGGTTGCTCAAAGCCCCATCCAGCCTGGACTTGAATGCTGCCAAGGATGGGGCAGCCACAAAGTCTCTGGGCAACCTGTTCCAGTGTCTCACCACCCTCACAGTGAAGCACTTAATATCTAATCTAGATCTCCACACTTTCAATTACCACACAATTCATTTGGATCCCATCAACTGGCTTACTTACTTGAAGATCCATTTACTAGATTCTCATTAAAATGAGGATCTAGCAAAACTCCCACATCACCAGGTCTGATCCACTGGGGAGCTAAGACTGCCCAAGCCTTCCCAGATTATACCAGCAGCACTTGACAATATGAAAGACTGTAAGAGAAATAGTAGAAACACTCCCAAGGGATGAATTCCTAAGAAAAAATAGCTGTCCCTCAGCAAACAGACCATGAGACTTAGCTCTCTAATTCTCAAATCCTTCCTGATGAAAACATTTACCTTTCATAGTTCATTATGCACAAAAAAAGAGGCCAAAGTACCAAGAGGCAAGCAACAGCATAGAATAAAACAAACCATGGCAGACTGTGAAAAAGAGGCTTTGAATGAGCACAGCTCTGTTCATTTACTGCTTTCTGCCAGGCAAAACTTCTGGTTATTGACTGGTGCCAAGGAAGCAGCTAACCCTCAGGGATCACAGCAGACTTAACATGTCTTCAGATTTTCAGGCTGGCTGTGCCTGGCTGCAGGCATGAGCAGCTGCAACTGTTCTCTGACCTCTCCAGGGCACAAATTGCTGTAATCACTGCAGGAAATTTGAGAAATCTGGGGATTTTCTTTCTGTCATTACACTCTAACATTGCAGTTGCTTCCCAAGGTCAAGGCTGACAATTAGGTTGCTGCTCTTACTGCTCCACACTGCCTAAGGTTTTCAACATCTGACACATAACCTGAAGTGAAAATGTGCCAATTAGAGTTATGGAACCTTTCTTACCTGAACCCATGCAATTACAGTAGGAAATACACTTAACAAGAGAAATTATGCTTGAGGTGACTGTTCTTGCATTTTATCTGCTGTTATTAAAAGCCATTAATTCTAACAGCAAAAAACCAACACGGGGATAGCTAGGAATCCATTCTGCGTAAATTAATGCCAAACATCAGAGTATTGCACCACCAAACATACCCAATTTTACTTATCTCTCAGGTTTTGGTTTTTTTTTACATCTACCAGCCTAATCACTTTACATTCGCAGCAATTGTTGTGCCAGAACCCCTACTAGACAGCTGTTCTGATTCATACATGAATTATAAATCAGCACCTTCCATACTGCCTCATGTCTCTCCTGGTTCTCCAGACTCCATTCCAAATCATATTCCAAAGGGTCAGTCAAATTTTCACTGAAGCTTTTGAGTGTTAGTTTGCTTTCTGGGATGACTTACCTCCTCAATGCTTGAGAGGATCAAGTGTCAAAACAACTGGCAACTCAGACAAATTGCTAAGTATTCCAATTTCAGTAAACAAGCATTTTATCAAGACTTGGACATGATCTATGCAAACTAAGCAGCAAGACATTTAAATCTTTGTATTAACAAAGATAGGTGGGTCCAGATGCATAGCTTTTCTCCAGACTATACATTAAGAACTGATTTGCATTATAGCAAGTATGTAAACCAAAACAAAGTAGGTATTTAGACGTCTTTGACACCAGGATAAGATTGATACCAGCAAAAGCAAGACTTATTCTTGTTGAATCACTTCTAATTCCTATCTAATGTCTCTAATGCATCCATGTCTACGGTATTCATTACCCTAGAAGAATGCTTGTCTAAAAAGGTTATTCTTACTACTTGCCATTACAGATGACTACTTGGCCATCACACATCCATTCCAAGAAAGTCCTGGGTCATGTTTAAAATACAGTTCCAGTTTCTGTCTCCCAGAATTAAGGGCAACAAACTAAAATTTTCAGCCCTAATGTCTCTGTATTGATCCTTAGCACATACCAAAAATGAAGCAGGTAGAAATAACTGTAATACAGCTGGACTCTGCTCATAGTCTTACCTTTTTTCTACATAAGTAGATAAATTATCAATTTAAATATAAATTGAATGCTGCTAAATCTTACCCTGGTCAGGGCTGATCTCAGTACATTAGTCTCATTTATGCTCTAAACAACATTGCCTTACACCCATGAGTTCTGATGCTTTATATCAGACTTAATTTAATCAAGGCTTTAACTGTTAAGAGAAGCCAAAAAAAAGGCACAAAGCCCAGTTTACTACACACAAAATGCTGGTATTTAGCCAGAACCCCGCCTAACTTTAAAAATAAGCATTAACTTTCAGTGCTTTAAAATGATGAATCTAGCTATCCAACTCATCATAATCCTATTCCACTTCCTAATAGAGATCCTTCTCAGACCACTGCAATCACAGACCCATTACAAACATCAGCACTTCAAGGGCACCAGAGTACCATCTGTTAACAGTCTTGTATCTTCTACACTGAATTCCAGACTTCGGAGCTTAGGATTTTTTTAATTAGTTATGGGTTTTGTCCCAAAGATAGCCTTTGAAACATGCATAGCCTGCTAGCTTCCCAGCCGCACGCCATCGCACTCAGTGCAATCAACAGCAAAGAAGCAAAGACCAGCAAATCCGTTAATTTTATGCCAAGGCAGCAGCTCTCAAAGCAGCACGATATATATATATACACACACAATACCTCAAGGAGCACTTTGGCAGAAAGAAACTCCAGAATTCTTTCCTTTCAAGGAAAGGCTTTAAGTTCTCTAAAGTTTGTTTTCCATACCAACTGCACTTGAGGAAGAAAGGCAGACTTACAGGACAGTCCTTGTTAGATTACATCATGGAATAAACTCCTTTGACATCAAGACAGTAGCTAATTTCAGTCCATAGTCTCTCCCATTGTTACTCAATCCCACTGCAGATCATTTGCAGGAACTCAAGACCACAGGGTACTCCAAGATCACACGCCCTTATTGAAGTTATATTAAGCATACTCATCCCTGTTGCTCCATGTTTAGTGTGGAATAACAATGCTGTAAGCACATACTTTGTTTTCACTACTGTTGCATATTAAAACCAAAATTTAACTGCATGCTGCAGAAGCCAAGAACACTTCTCCAGCGTGAATTAGGATTTACCCTGAAACATTGTCCATTTAGTGCAGTCAATTCGAAAGCAGGCATCACAATTTCACTTGACATCTTACCACCCACAGGATTAAGCAGCTATTTCCTGCAGAACTTGCATTTCCTCTGAAAGCCTGCAATCCAGAAGGAAATTAACACATAGCTTTGCCCATTGGAGCACTGAAGCCAGAACAGCACTAAATCCAACCAGCTCTTTATTACCATTATATGAAACACTGTTCCCAGATATTAAACAAAAAGTAATTAAGTTCAGAAGCCAGCTGCACATTTTCAGTACCCAGAACACCCAACTTATTAAGCAATTCACTTCCCATAGCAAGTTTCTTCCTGTTCAATAGATTTCAAAATTGATAGTTTGATTCACAGCACCATTTTAAGCTATATACCCACAAAGAAGCACAAGACATGAAAGGGTAGGTTGCAAATCCTTAGAGTTGCATTTCACTATTGTTGAATATTACAAGAGATAATTCTTTATTAAAATAAACGTTAAAGTGCCAGGTTTATGTACAACTATTAAAACAATAGTAAAAAAGGTAAACCTAAAACCTGCTAAGAAAGCAGTGAGGTCACATAGCTGACTTCAGAGTTTTCAGCAGGGTATTCAGCAAATCAAAGACCAGAATTTCCCAATGGCTCCTTTGTTTATGGGGAGAACAGCAGAAGCTAGTGGTCACTGCCCATAACCTCCTGTCTTGCAGAAGCATACCCATATCTATCACAAAATGGAGTAGCATATGTTCCAAGACATACATCTAAACATCCTATGAATTAATACCATTGGCAAAGCCTAATAAACAGGGATTTTACTGCTGGAGCTACAATAGCTTCCTGAAAAATGCCAATACCACCACACTTTCAGAGTGGGATTTTGGTACAGGAATCAAGTCACACTGACTCAAAACATCTAAAGTTTCCCTGTAAACAGGAGCATACACACTAACTCATATGGTTTCAGTTCCTTTAAAATTCTGCATCCAGGGTGAAAGAGTTGTCTGTGGGCTTCGACATGACTCCCATCCTCTGATATTCACCTACTCGCTTCTCAAAGAAATTGGTCTTGCCCTCCAGAGAGATGTTTTCCATGAAGTCAAAAGGATTCTCTGCTTTGTATATCTGAAACACAAAGGCAGTTCTATAGTCACTACAGGTACTCACATCTTGAATGTATGAGAGCATTAGCAACAGCTGGAAGGAGGCTAATGACCTCAACAGGCTTACTGTGTAGTGAACCAAAATCTCTGCCCCAAGCCTTCTATTGCATTTGTTCCTGTCTTTTAGCTGCAGTAGACAGAATCACAGCAACTCTTACATGTTACTTTTCCATAGCATCCTTCTGCAGGTCTCCAAACAGGATGTAAGAGCAAGACTGCTAAATAGCTTTACAAGTTAGACTCATATTGCTGCAGTCATTTTAGGATTTGGTTTTCTGAAGGAAATGAAACTTAATATTGTTTTTTCCATGAAAGATTCAGTGTATTAGTCTTACCTTGTTAAATCCCAGTTCCAACATAAGCCGGTCTGCTACAAACTCTATGTACTGTTTCATTAAAGTGCAGTTCATGCCAATCAGCTTCACAGGCAGTGCCTCCGTCAAGAATTCCTGCAGATAATAGAGGCACTTCATGTACAGAAACTGGTATTCACTCTGCACCATGTAGGTTAATTTTGTACCCAACAGCTCCCCAGCTTTCTGCCTAATTGCGATCAAGTTCCTCAACAAGGAACAGACAATTACCTGTTCTATGAGAACAGCATCCATGATGATTTCCTTTACCCTCTCTTCTGATGGTTTGTGTATCAAATGCTTGAACATGAGGCAGGCAAAGTCACAGTGTAAGCCCTGGAATGAAGTTTCAGAAAATTATTTCAGGAACAGAGATTTTTAAAGAGCCACTCAAATCAGTAGCACAGAATAAATGGCACCATTCTTGAGCCTGCTGTGTTGGCGCAACTTTCTGCCTAACCAGAAGGGGCATAAGTTCAGCCACTACCAGCTGCACTTGCTCTGAGTGGCAAGGAATACCAAGTGCAAGAGCTGGTGAGAAGCCTTAAACTACACTGGAAGTAAAATGCTCAGTTCATTCATTCTCTGCTGCAAGACCCACGATGACACATTTACACAGTTTAGTGAGCTTTATAGACTGTTTCTGAACATACAGTCTTAAAACATAGTCTCCAACTGAATATCATTACTTTGAGACACTGCAGCACATTACCATCTTAACTGCTAGAATTTGATTCATACCTCATCTCTACTGATGAGTTCGTTAGAAAAAGTGAGTCCAGGCATTAATCCTCTTTTTTTCAGCCAAAAAATTGACGCAAAAGAGCCAGAGAAGAAGATTCCTTCCACTGCTGCAAAAGCTACTACACGTTCTCCTGTAAAAAAAAAAGATTGGAATTACTATCACACAGAAAACTTAATAGGATTAATACCCAGAAGTTGCAAATAGACCAGTGAACTGCATCCTCCAAGGAGAATGAAGTTTCTGCTCAAGTATATAATGCCCTGTCCTTAAAAGCTATTTCAGTAAAGGCTTCTGGTCATTCAGCAAGACTTTTCAACACAAGAGGAAGTAAAAAGTAACTGGCAGGGTTAAGTAGCTGAAGCAAAGGCTCCTTCCCCCAGGTTAACCAGCAATACCATCCTTTTCTCAAAGATTGCACAATAAAACACAGCAGTCATTTAAGCGGCTGATGTGTCTTCTCATCTTTGATTAAGGAAGTCTGACTATGAAGAATGCTTGAATACTAGTGAAATGGTGATCCATACCATCTCATATCACCTTTGAAGCAAGGTATCAGGAATCAGCAACACAGAGAAGGAGCTACAGTCTCCAACTGTACAGGTCCACTGAAGCTAGATGGCCAGTACAGTTCTGGACGCAACAGCAATTTATAATGATCATATAGCCAGGCATACAAAGATTGCCACATGAGCTACCATTATTCAAAATGCCAGCAATTTTACAAAGATTCATGACAGCAGTTCAATTGCAAGACAAAGTATTTTCTTCAGCTGTAGAATTATACCAGTGTCTTATACTGGAAAGTATGTACTTTCCTGTAAGAGCAATGATCCCTATGAAATCTGTACAAATAGTGGGTTTTGCCTTTTTTCAGGAGGAAATTTCACTTAGCTCTCAATAGATGTACTCACCGTAGGTTGCTTTCTTGTCCCCAATCCAGCGCAAGGCCCAGTCAGCCTTCTTTTTAACACACGGTAACGTTTCAATGGCATTAAAAAGAAATTCCCTGAGAAAGATAAAAGTCATCAGGATCAGACATAAGCACAACTAGCACAATGAGCAACCACTACCATAAATGGCCTTTTTCACTTACAACTGCTCTGCACCTTCACCCAGATAAGTTATACCTCCAATCCCATTTTGCACCAATGTAGCTCTATTTGTAGCAATAAACTATCCTTTCAACACCTAGTCATGGCATCAACACCAGTCCACATGGACAGTATCAGATGTTGCACATGAACAAGGCTTTCTAAACTACAGATCAACTAGCCTCCACTCTCCAGTAGCAAGCACCAGAGCTCTCATGTGAATAGTTCTTCTTTATACATTTACTGTAATTAAGCACCTCAGAGTAGAAATGACATGGTCAGCTTCCTACAAAGTAGCAGCAATTAAATACATCTAAGACAGCAAATAACATTTCAATACCACATGACATTTCACTCAACAGGGCATTAGTCTGACAAGACAACAGCAGAATAATTCAGCCTGGACTGCTCAAAGCCCTGCATTTAGTTTTAAGATACCATTCCTGAACTGATTAATTTTGTTACAATGATTGTACACTTTTGGGTTTATTTTTAATCAAGACCAAAACCCACTTGGCAGCAAAACAGTCAAGTAAGGGCAGCACACAATATAAAAGTGTAGCTGGTAACTAACTACAGTGATTTTAAGAGATGACATTTCAATAAAAGTGGCATTCTCAGAGAATTTTCCTAACACAGCTTTCTACCAGGTGGATAGCTCCTCCATGTAAGTGCTTACTGTAATTTAATATACTCCCCTTATTCAGCTGCTCTATCTTTTACCTAGTTTCATTCCTTTATTTCAAGATTAAATTGCTTCAGTTTCACTCAGTCTAAGCAAGTTCCCGCTCACTTCAGAGAAGGAAAATAAGAATATAAAAATAAAGAAGAAAATGTCATTGCTTTTAAGCAGCAGTGGTATTTTATATAAATCTGGTTTAAATCCTAAAATTAGCCTTAAATTCAGAGTGACTGATATGTGTCATTTAAATCTCGACACATAAAAAGTTTTGAACCTTTCTTAAGCAATACAAACCTCTCTTTAGAATCTTTAATGTAGGTGTCAATAAGAAGACTGTACATTTCCGAATGTATGTTTTCCATGGCAATCTGGAAGCCATAGAAACAGCGAGCTTCTGTGACTTGCACTTCTTGACTGAACCGCTCCACCTAGTGGAAATAAGTGAGTGTTTGTGAAAGCATTTACAAAGTTGTAGGTTAGATAGACATCGATGCCACCTGACAGCTTTTGTTTAGCCCACAGGAGCCTCTTCAGATTCATTCCAGATGTGAGTTAGCAACAGCAATATGAAAAGCAGTAGCCACTAGCAGCTCCAAGTCATGAGCTATTCTTCACAACTTGGAGCTGTGAGTGAAACGGGTGAATTTCTTCGTTTTAATTGTTGTCCATTAGCAAGAAGAACACTGGGCAGTGGGCAAACTTGTGGATTACAAAAGCAACCCCAATTTGTTAACTAGCATAAGACAATACTACATTTTGTAATGCTGTAATGCTACATAATCTAGCAAGCAAGCTAGTTGAGTCCAGCAAGCATGTCAAACATAGCTATCCTGCTTATCTTCACAAAGCAATGTTTCTCTCTGGCCTGTTTCTACATACTTACCAAGTTTTCATTGATGATGCCATCGCTGGCAGCAAAGAAGGCAAGAACATGAGAGATGAAGTACTTCTCCTCAGGCTTCAGGGACTCCCAGTGCTGGATGTCTTTGGAAAGGTCCACCTAAAACATTACCAGAAGCAGACGTTAAATACACAGAGATGGGGCTCCATGAGGCTGCACCTCAACCACTGTGCTCAGTTCTGTGCCCCTCACTACAAGAAAGACATTGAGGAACTGGAGCCAGGTCAGAAAAAGGGAAAAAAGCTGAAGGGTCTGGAGCTTCTGAGGGAACTGAGGTTGTTTCATCTGGAGAAGAGAAGGCTGGGGGGGAACTTATCACTCTCTACAACTACTCAAAAGGAGGTTGTAGAAAAGTGTCTCTTCTTCTAAGAAAGAACTGATAGGGAAGAGGCAACAGCCTCAGGCTGCACCAGGAGACGTTTAGACTGGATATCAGAAAACAGTTCTTCACCAAAAGGGTAGTCAGGCATTAGAACAGGTTTCCTGGGGAATAAAGTGGTTGAGTCACCATCCCTGGAGATATTTGAAAGACATGTAAATGAGGCCCTTAGTAACATGGTTTAGCAGTGGACTTGGCAGTCCTGGGGTAATGGTTGGGCTCGCTGATCTTAAAGGTCTTTTCCAACCTAAACGACTCCATGATTCGGGGTGAAGCCCGCACCAGAGCCCCGGGGTTGCAGGAGGGAGCACCCCGTCGGGAAGGCCGTTCTGGGGGTACCTCACCTCCTCCGCCGTCCAGAAGGAGGCCTCGGCCTTCTTGTACATCTGCCAAATATCGTGGTACTGGATGGGGAATATGACGAAGCGGCGGGGGTTGTCCCGCAGCAGCGGCTCCTCCTGCTCCTCCGCGCCGCGCGGCACCTGGAGCAGCAGAGACAGGGGCTGACGGGGCGGCAGGATTTGGCGGGAAACTGAGGGACGGCAGCTGGCGGTAATGGGGGGAGGAACGGGACATTCCCGTAGGGGAGACGGGCGCACCGCAACACCCGGCGGGGACGATGGGGCACAGGGGTAGGGGGAGATCACCCATGGAAGAGAGGGCAGCAAAGTGGGGGTGACATGAGCCGCCGGGGAAGGGAAGACGGGAGAAAGGCCCGGGCTTTCCGCACTCACCGGCTTCCCGTCGCCCTCATGGAAGATCTTGCGGGCCGCCTTGCTGGCCAGGATGCGGGTGCTGCTGAACACGGGGGGCTGCGGGAAGAGAGCGGCAGGGTGAGAGCGCTGCGGCGCCCTCAGGCAGGGAGCGGGAGGGAGGGCTGACGCTCACCGTGTTCTCTTTGTCTCTCAGCGACAGGCCCTTCATGGGCGAGAGACGGGGCTGGTCGTTGAGGGCAGCGAGCGGCGCGCGGGAGGACAGCATAGCGGCGGATCACGCAGTAGGAGCTCAGAGCCCCGCGCCGCCCCCTTATAACCTCTTCGAACTTGGCGCCAGAACGCGCCGTCGGCCACTCACTGCCCGCGCCGCGCTCGCCGCCGCCTGTCCCCCCCGCTCCCATTGGCTGGCGCCACGGCCGGGACCCGCCTCCCATTGTGGAGGCGGTGGCGGGAGGGGGGGACCCGCCCTCCGCTTTGGCGCCAGCGGAGTGGGGGGAAAGGGGGAAGAGCGCGGAGGCCACGCCCCCAACCACCCCCCCACTCCGCGCGCCGCGGCTTGGCGCGGAATTCGGCGCGGGGCATGGCCCCGGGGAAAGGAGGGTGCTGCCCTGAGCGCTGGGTGCGTGCGCGGTGTCTCGTAAGGAGGGCGTTAGCTGCGAGTCCTGTGTGTTACGCGTGGCGCTGAGAGGTTCGGGATCCTACAGGAAAGCAGAAAACCCGTTTCTGGATACGGGTTTAAGGTAAAGGTCTGAAAATGCCACGGTGCCTCCATCCCTGTCTTGTTCTCCCCGTCTCTTTCCTGGTCCCTCCTACACACCGATTCATTGTCACTTGCAACACTGATTCCTGCATTTGGTGACAGAAATCGGCTTCCTGGAGAAACTGATTCCTTGTGCCGTCTGATCCCATGTTTTAGATAAACAGCACAAGAAAGGGAGAACACAGGTATGAAGAAGAGGTGAATACTCATCTTTAAAAATTCAGCGTTATTTTCTATTCATTAAATTGCCTTTATTTGAACAACAGCGTTTCCCTCATCCAGCTCTGCAAAGGGTCTGCTTCTGTGAAGCAAAAATGTTTACCCTGAAACAGTTTTAATGAAACCAGGAGCTCAATGAGATTCAGAGGGACTTCTATGTAGCATGAAGGCACAATGTTCTTGAATGACACTAAATGGTCACTGTCATCTGAGCTCATGCTCCAAGGAATGGGTACAAGTAGTTACATGGCCTCTGACACTCTGAATTCATGTTCATTATTCATTTCAGCAGGTCAGTATTACAGTCACAAATTTGGGTCTGAGCTCTCCTCAGCTGGGATGTATCAGAAATGGCCAGCAGAGAGATCAGGCTTGTGGTATTTATTGGTCATATTTAGGATGTTAGGCTGATGCAGGCACCCACCCAGGAGATGTACTGTGAGGCATTCTGTAGTAAATATACAGCTCACTATACAAATCTAATATATAACTCCATTCCAGCAGAGCGAGCACTGCAAAACCCCATCCTAGTAGGCAGCCTGGATGGGCATGGACACTTGCTCTGTTCCAGGAAAGCAGGTCCCAAGGGCAGGCATGTGGAGCAGCTCACCAGCACCCACATAGCACCCTATCTCCTGCTACCTCTACAGTGGCTGGGGGGTGTGTGTAACTGAGAGCTATGCCAGCACCCTCCCCACCCCAGCCAAACTCATCTACTCTCCTACCCCAATAAAGGACCACCAAGGCATCAGACCCCAAGCTGTGGTGCAACGGCTGTGCTATCACTGTAGCTCAGCCACTCTTCTCAGAAGCTTATGGCAGGGGATCAAAGCCCTGCCCTGAGGACAGTGGCTCTGCAGAGAGAGGAAACACCAGAGAGCACAGAAAGGGCCTGCAAGGAAACACATTGCATCTCTGTGCTACGGTAGCTGCAGCAAAATGGTATTTAGGAATGAGTGTCCACACTGAATTTTCCTGTTACAGCAGTTTAACCCCAGTACATTTGCTCCTCAAGGCACATCCCCAAGGTTTACACGCTGTGCACATTACTTAGTTGTGTACCCACTAGTGGTGTCGTGGAGGAAAGCAAGCATGAGGAGTCCTCTCCCCTTCACATACATCCTCCTCCATTATGCAGCTGCATTTTGGGACCGGCATTTTCAAGCCAGCTCTGTGGCCAGCACTGGGTCCCTGCTTCAAAGTGCCAGTGCTCAGCATCACACTGGGGATGTCAGCTGGCTGGTGCCCTCTCTTTGGGTGTGTGAAAGGATGCTCTGCTCTTCTGACTTCTGGCCCAGATTGCAGTACTGTGTGTTTAAAACATGCAACACCCCAAAATTTAGATTAGCTTCATGCCTTCCTGTTTGCAGGAATTTAGACACTCAAAATGGTGAAAGTAAAAGCAGCCTGGGGCAGTGGGCCGAGGCAGTATGGGGTGTTGTGTAACCATGCTGTTCACACCAGTCCCCCTGCACACACTGCTCACCCTGAGTGGCCCCAGCACCCACCTTCACTCAGGCCTAGCACATCCTATCAGCCTCATATGAAGCTCAGCAGCAGCCACTGCTGTTGCGGGATCCAGTGTGATCCAGCATGGCAAAGACCCTTCCCACAGGCATAGCTTGTAGCCCCTAGTCCTCACATCCCCATTACATATCTGCTTCATCATGATAGGTACTGCCTTAGCTTTCAGTTGACCTACATGATGGCATTAGGTAATGCTCAGGGTTGGCTCTTTCTTGCTCAGATGATTGGTTTTCTTCCACTTTAATGCAGATTGCCTACAGGACAGATAGTTTTGCTGACTGCCTCTCACTGCTGGTCTAACTGATGAAAGCTGGTGAAGATAACACCATAGCAGACATGGGCTGACTCATCATTAGCTGAGGACACAGCATTTACTCATGGTTTTCCCCTGATTTGAGGAGAGTGATTTGTTTTCATGGCTGTGCCAAATCCTGAAATCCTCAGTGACTGCTCAATCTCTCATGGTTGATATTTGTATAGAGCATCATGTTGAAGGGTTGCTGCATAGGCCTGCAAATGACAGAGCCTGAGTTCCAGTGCGACAAAAAGAAATCTAAATACTTTAAATATAAGCTGAGACAGGGTAGGTGAGCAGGAGGATGCCATTAGCCAATACTACCAGGATGACAAGCGGCGGTCTCAATGGCCATCAACAGGTTTGGAGGTGGCCCTCAGCGTTTCCACGCACGCTCACCCAGCTGTGCTGATGAGCAGAATGCTCCACATGTCCCCACAACCAATTTCAGCTGTAAGGTCTTGGATGAAAACTTCAGTGGTTTGAATGAAAATATTGCCCAAATAGCTTGCCTCCCTGTTTAGAGATGGTTGCCTTCTACTCGCTGCAGGGAGACTGCAGAAACTGAGCTGCAGGGCTCTGCCTCTTGAGCCATGGCACTTTAACAGACTGTTTCACTGAGAAATCCAGAGCAGAACAAAACAAGTCTTAGCTTGATTGTAGCTGGATATCACATGTGCTCATGCAGCCCATTAATGTGTAGGTCCAAGAGCACCCTCATTAGTAGCCTGCTTCCCTGATGACTGGCCTTTTTGGAGGTAATGAATGATTGTTGAAAATCAAAGCACTCACATGCTTAGCATCCCCACTGTCTTCAATTCTTTAAAACCATGTTTCTTGCCTGTTCAAGGCCCTTACCCACCATTCACAACTCTCAGGACAAAGTCTGCAGGTAGTATATGACCACATATGGGGTTATAATGGTACAACTGCACATGTTGCTCCATTGCTGCTTGTGAAGCTGGGCAGAGTGCTGCAGACATGGTCCCACAAGTGCCAGATAGTGGAACCAATCTTAAAAGACTTCTAAGAGCTGCATTCAAGATGAATGCGTCTAAGATGAAGCATTCAAACCAGCTGCACTTGCTGGCCATCAGTGGTCAGTAATACACGACAGCATTACTGATTTTGGTGCCTTCCTTAGGATCTATGAGCATGCTGTGGAGCTGGAGTAGCAAGACCCAGCACTGTATTCACATGTGTGCTCAAGGATTGTCACCCCTTCTGGTAGCATCACCTTCTTATTTCCTGCAGCAGAAGGTGGCAGTGACACCAGCAGAAGACTTTTGGCCCACCACTGACTTGCTGAAACAGGTTTTGGTCTCAGCTCCTGTGCTCTCATCATGGAGACAGTGGCTGATCTCTTGCCAGACATGGAAAATTACAGGTCACTCCTGCTCCAACAGGCTGTCAGTCACCATGGAGGAATCGTGAACTTCCCTCAGGGTTTACATTCCTCAACACTTACTCATCTGAAGGAAGGCAGACCCAGGTCCCTCATTTCTGGGCAGGCTCATGTTGTTTATGTGGAGCAGGGCTCTTGCACAGCAATGTTTCTGACGCATCTCATTCATTGCTACCCTGCACACAAAGCAGTCTGAGCCATATTTTCCCTGTTGCTCCAGAAAACAAGCTTGCCATGTTAGCAAAGCAGCTAGGATGTACAGCTCCCCTGTACTTCTGAATGGTTTCAAAGAAAACCAGCCCCAAACCGTGGAAGTCAATAACTAAGGAGACAAAGGCAGGATGGCAAATGATTTTTCTTAACAGGGTCAGTAGTGGGCAGCTTGGTTATCAGTCAAAACTTACTCATCTGCAGGAAAGTCCAGGGCTTAGGCACTTTAAGTAACCCCATCCCTGCTCAGCTCCCAGTGACCTTTTCTTCCCCAGCAGAGACTTCTTTTTTTTTCCCCTGGAAGATGCAGATTATCTCCAACAAAGTGAAGGCTTTCTGCTGTAAGCTGGCACCCCTACCCCAAGACATCACCTAGTCAAGATTGTCTTGAAGGGATCCTGCCTCTTGTCTTTGGGATAGTACAGCATTTTGGCCCTGTTCTGCTCCTGGTGCCCATGACATCTGCACCTTTCCAGCAGGACAGAGAAAACAGGGACATTTACCATTGCACATTTTCTGGTGGCATCTGCTGGACACTTCCCTGAAGGGCAGGAGAAGATTCAGTGTTTGTCAGGGTTCAATTGCAATTATGTCCAAAATGGGACTGGGAAAAGCAGGCTCCTTCCATGGCGAGTCCTGTTGCTCTGCCAAGGCAAATTTCAGTGTGGGGTATAGCAGTGACCCCATGGTGATAGGATAAGGTGCAAGGGACTGTTTACCTCGTGAGTCCCTGTACACAAACAGCAGTAGGAAAGATCCCAAATAACATTCAGGTAAGTGAAAGATGAGAGATGCATTCGACTATGTTTGAAGGCAGAAACTGGCCCCAGGAATTGTAATCAGGAATCAAAAGAGGTAAAATGGAAATCAGAAAGATACTGATGAGTGCCTGCAGCACTCAGGGGACCATGAAGGCACAGAAAAGTGGATTTACATTGCACTTTCATTCAAAGGGATAACCAGATGTGGATAAATTGATGCAGATCTGATATTAAATGACATAGAGACCTGTATGGGGATATAAGAGCCAAAAAAAGATTGGCAGTGCAGTCACGCTGATCAAACTCCTTTGCTTTATTGGGGCACATTTGATTTACTGCTTTGTGACATTGAGAGGATTAAAACTGGTTAATTTTATAGACTGTGGAAAGTCATTTTAGGGGCATCTCATTACCAGCTCAGTGTCCTGAGATTGTCTGCAAAGTTTCCACATGGTAGATGTGGTGGGTGGTGAATAACTAGTGTAAAAGTGGCCCATCTCACTCTGTCCTTGGTATTAATGAGCCTATATGCAAAATCATGCACCAGGGAAGAAAACTGAAGACCACGCTTATGTAATGCTGGACTGCCTCTGCAGAGAGGGACTCCTGGGTGATGATACGGCTCCATCAGCAGCCTCCCAGGCTAACGCATGGTTGGAGGCAAACCAGGTCCTCTGCTCTTCAGGCAGAGGGATTGCAGCTGGAAGCAGCACTGCTTCCCACCTGTATCATGTAGGAGAGCATCCATGAGGCAGCCCCAGGGGGCTCTGTTCAAGATTCAGCCAACCAAAGGCAGGTGTTTGCCCACGGGTGGGATGTGTAGGCACTGAGAGTACCTGAGACATCCTAAAGCATCCCATGCGCCCTCGCTGTTCCCTAAAGATCCTCCACCCCTGCCATATCACCCCTGCCAGCCACACGTCTCTGCTCCCTGGAGCCTTTCAGATGGCACCAATGTCTTTGTTTAGGCTACTGTGATATCTGAATGCTTTGTCATTCTCTCAAACCAAACCCACCCACTGTGCCCAGTGCCAGCAAAAAAGGGTTGAAAGGGTTTTGACAACGTGGATCAGTTCAGAAAACAGCCCCAGCGCAGAATGGAGGCTGGTTCTTCCAAAAACCCCATCTTAGAAAAAGCTGTCCTCTTTAGTGCACTGAACCAGCTTTCCTGGGGACACCACAGATTCCTCAATACCCGGTCATGATTTCAAGGCTTCATGTGACAGTTTTATTCAGTCACATTATGATTTGCTCAGCAGTTACTGGCAAGTTTTGCTAATGGTAAAAGGATTAGGATAGATTATTTTATTAGTCCTTTTGTCTGGCAGCAATTAAGATGCTCTTTCACTTCATGGCATGCTCAAGGGCACGCCGGGAGCTTAGTTCGCCCCGGCTGTGCCTGTTGGCATACCCAACTGAAGAAAGGGGGGAGGAAATCTTCAAGATAAGGGTTTAACAGTGAAAACATCAATAAACCAATCACTGACATTTTGTCGCAGTAGAACAAGTCGGTCTCATGTAACTTCAGCAGAAAATATATAGATATATAAATAGATATATAAGCCAGGAAACTGCTTAGGCAGCAAAGACCTGCTGTACCTGCTTCACCGCATCTCGCCACATGTTCCATTTGGGGGTTCAGTGACCTCTAGCGTTTCATTGAAGCTGAGACATAAATAATTCCTTTACAGGACACAGCATTTCCCATACTCCTTTCCTCTAAAACCCATAAGCAGATCCCCTCTCCCCTCCTTTCCCACACCAGTCCTTGGGGAAGAAGAGGGATTATTTTATTTAGTTAACAGGTACATTTCTGGAACTGAATTACTACGGGTGTTTCCTTCCTAGCAGGAGTTGGGAAAGCTTCCACTATGTAAGAATTCTACATCAATCACAGATGGATACAGCAAGGCATTATGTGACTATTTGTTGCCTACACTGTGTTATAGTACCTACACTGTGTTAGATGTGCCTACACTCCTACACTCAGGTTTCCCTTCACCTCCTCCCCTTTCCCCAGCGGATGGGCCAAAGGCCTTGCTAGCCAAGGTGAGCTGACTTCAGCTGCACCAGCTGCGAACAGGCAGTCCTGCTCCAGTCCTTCTCTCCCCTCTGGAACATCAGGATGCTCATATATAGTAAAACATGGTGGGCTGGGGTTTCTCTTGTCCCTTCACAGGTAACTGCAGAAGAAGGAAATATCTCGAATCA
This sequence comes from Psittacus erithacus, assembly GCA_009867235.2. NCBI lineage: Eukaryota > Metazoa > Chordata > Aves > Psittaciformes > Psittacidae > Psittacus > Psittacus erithacus. Next base: position 55,059 of record WYDI02039845.1, read on the forward strand.
CAGTGAAACACCAAGCAGAAGTCTTTGCTGACATCTCTGCCTTTTCCACCTCCTGCAAGACCAGCCTGTCTCTTGTGTCTTCACACAGCACTACTGCTAGGGTTTTGCCCTTCTGATCATGTTTTGAGTCCATCTCTGCAGTCCTAACCCTTATTTTCCTCACCCAAAACATGCAATACTGCAATACTGCAGACAGGTGCTCGCTAGGGCACATAGGAAGGCATCTGACAGCAGGTTCTGGGACACTGATCCTACTCTACAGGTGACATGGGGGAGGAGGGCAGGGTTTCAGTAGCTTCATTCCCAAGCAAATCCCTGTTATCACACTCATTGCTGTGTGGGAGATAAGAAGACAGTGAAGGAAAGCAAAAAAATGCTCATGCAGATAAAATATCCTGGGAGCCAGAGCTCAGCCAGTTCCCTGTGGGGCTGAAACTGCAGGAAGAGGGGTCCTGCATCAGTGAGGCTGAGTATGGGGGCACACACAGCTCCTGGAGCTTGGACACAGGGCATGGGATTGCTGAGAGTGAGGGTCCCTCCATCCCGCTGCTGTCATGATGCTATACCTCAGCACAATCAATCACCACCCACCCTCAGCCTGGTTATATCTTGTGTAGTCAAAGCCATTCACTTGTCACATGTGGAGAAAAAGGCGCTGGTCGTGCCCCATGTGCCCCATCACACTGCTTCTGCAAAACACCACTCGATACCCTGTACGTCATCTATAGCAAGAACCTCAAAGCCCAGAGAAAGATGTGCTGTGGGAAGAAAGCAGAAGGAATCATTCCATCACCAGTTTCCCAGGTATTTTCCATCACAAGGAACTAAACAAAAGCATACCAGCACAGGCATTTAAATGACAAAAGGAATGGTCTTCACCAGATGAGAGCAAAGAGCAGATCCTCCTTGTCTCCCACAGTAGTGCTAGTGATTAGGGAAATATACATTAGCTTCTGGAGAAGCATTTCCTGCTCCCACTGCTCCCAGGAGGAAAACGTGCCTTTTCCTAATGTGCTCACACTGCTTGCATATGGCAGCTGTAATGAAAACACGATGTCGGTCAGTGTGTCCTCTCTTGCGTTGCTAGAGGGGAATCAGGTTTTCTTGTCCAGCTATTTGTTGATTCAGATGTGTATGCTCTGCTCCTGGAAGCAGAGCTTGGGTTGTGCTGGTGGCACAGCTCTGACGATGCGCATCTGCACTGCAGCATATGCCAGGGGCTCACATCAGTGAGCAGGAGTCTGCTGTGAGTCTTTTCTCAGCTTCTACTTGTCAATTGGCTCAGCATTAAAAAAGATATCTTCAATTTGCATCACTCCAAAATGCATCAAGCCAGCATCTTCTCCAGTGTGTTACCTCCAGGGATCATGAGGAACATAGTCCATAACCTCCCAGGACCCACAACTGCTTAATTTTTCAAGTCAGCGCAACTGACTGCAGCCACAAATCATGCAAAGTTTTGTTAAACTGGGAGAAAAGCTGCACTGAGCTTCCTGGCAAGCACAGGAGAAGCAACCATGGCTCCGGAGAAGTTTATTACCTCTCTCAGTGGCGCTAAGCTGGCCCTGCTCTCATTTACTGCAGAGGTACGTGAACAGCTACCATCTGCTCTGACGAGGCAGAACAGAAATACAGCAAACCCAGACATATTTAACAGCTGGGCAGTTACACAATTACCTGACCATGTAAGGAATAACCACCACTCTGTTGTCCCGCCAAAACAAGCATTTGGCTGCCTGCCTTTACCATAGTCCAGCCCTTAAGGAACACAGCCCAGCCATTGCTCTTACTCAGCCTCCACAGTTAGCTGGGGCTTTTGATCCTAATTTCATAGGGTGAGCTCAGATTTCAGCAGGTGACCCACAGTCCCCCTGCAAGCTACATCTCAGGAGTGGAGGTGGGAGCTGGGAACAAGGCATCACTATCTTCTAGAGGCAATGAGGTGAATGTGGCTGCCTCTAGAAAATGCCGCAAAGCGTTCTCAGGGCTCTTTGAAAAGCCTTCCACAACAGCAGAACCCCAAACCAATGAGGAAAAACACCCCAAAAGTTGGTACAGCACAACGTGCAAGGGTAGGAGAGCAAAGAAATCTCCCTGATCAGGTACTCCTGACATGGTTTGTACTCTCTGTCCCCTTCTACCTCTGTGAAGTGGCAAGAGTGCCATAAATCCACTATGGACTTAGCTGCCAGCGTTGCTGCTGCATGAGAGTGTTATACCCAGCCCAGCAGGAGTCTGGAGAACCAGTATCTCCTAGCAGGTATCTCTGTTCCTTACTCCACATTCAGCCTCCTGCAGGTTCCCTTATCTGCTTGCAGAGTTGTGAGGGACATCGTGTCTCTGCAAAAGCCAGGCAGCTATGGCGCACTGGCCTCCTGCCTCTGGTTTCATGGAGATGGCTTTGTTTGAACAAGGACCACAGGACTCAGCTAGGGTCTGCCCACAACCCTTGGAAAACCGTCATAGCTGTCATGAGGTATGGGCACATCACCCCCCTGGCTAGTAATTAAGCCAGCTAAATTTAGAGCAGGGGCTAAAAGCAGAGCTGGTGAGGCTGGAGGAGGGATGCACTTCTACACTGCATGAGATGTACAGCAATGCTCTGCTTGCACGTAGTGTGTGTCCACACCACAAAACCCATGTTGGGGCTGCAAACCTCTGAGCTACTTCTGAAGTCTCAGGCGAAGGTCCCATGAGCAGGTTATCCTGTACCCAGCACTCCTGGGGAGCTCTGGCACAGCCCTTCAGTTGCTTGTCACGGCTGGTGAGCAACCTTGCAAGTGGAAAGCCTGATCATCTGTCTCTTGCCACCTCCCAGGCTGCAGCCACAACATCCTTGAGGGGTTACAGAGGGGGACAGCCTTCAAAAATGGGTGGCCACAGCCAAACCACCCAAACAAAGTCAGTCAGCAGTGGTGTTAGCTCCCAGGGGGCCAGGACCTGCTGCGGAGGGCAGAGTCATGCAAAAGGAGGTGCTGCTGAGCTGGGCATCTCTCTCCATCCCTTCTTTTGAGCTCCTGGGTCTGATCCAGGCTCTGTGTCAGGGACAGTGCTGGCCATAGCTCACCCTGGGTACCATCAGTGACATGTTCCAGTGGTAAATACAGTGTTTCCCAGACATGCACCACTGTTACAGTCAGGTTTTCACCCTCCCTCGGTGCATGACACAGGCTGAAGCACAGCCAATTTCCACGTACATCTGTGTTTTGAACTGTGTAGTGCTGGAGATGAAAGCACTGATAGCTGCACCCCTGGGGTCTGCTCCTGACTCCAAATGGTCTTTAGATGTTCACTGTTTGAGGGGTGCTTATAAAAATCACCATATACAGAAAACAGCGACTTCTGTCACCAAACTGGACAAACATTTCTCTGTTCTGTGTTCTCTCCTTTTCACAGGCATCCAGCAGCAACATTCTACAAGCACATATTTAGATAGCTTCTTCTCACTGCTCACTCCAGCCAGTTCAATCTGTTATAGCGTTGTACAACCAGTTATGGTTGATTGACATTTAACATTATAAAACATAAAAAATACTCCTGACACTGGGTTGAGAGGCAGAAAATACGTGGTGAAGCTGGTTTTTCTTAGGTTGTTTTGACCTAAAGCCAAATTAGCCTCTAGGCAGTGAGCTAGAAAAAACAAGTTTCTAATCCAGAAAAGCTCTCTGGCCTCTATTAAGCAGTGAATGGCTTTGTTTTATTCACCAGGGGGTGGGCAGAGGGTCTTCCACTCATCCTTTCAAGATTATTATCATTATTACTTAAAATGTCTTCAGAAGTCTGGGTTTAAGTCTAATCTGTGTTAAAAAAGAGCTGGGGGAAAGCTTTGGTGAGCTAACAGAAGCTTAATTTCAAACTTAAATAACCTCTTCATGGGAAGTTCAGCTGGAAATAGCGTAAAAACAAATCTGGGGCCTGGGGAGGAAGAAGGAGAAGAAGAAATCATATCCTCCTTCTTCCAAAAGCTGACCTTTGCTGCTGCAGTTACCATCAATGAAGAGTCCTTCTTTGTGATCCCCCTTAGCTGGGACCATGTGCAAACCCCAAGCCTGTGTGCATTTATTAGCACTCTCAGGTCTTTAAGGGTTAAAAGGCATTTATGATGAGACAAAAATTAAGTACAATGAGACTCCAAGAGAGCAACAGCTTTCTTATAGATGCCTGTACCCAATGTACAAAACTATCAGGAATAAGCCACCATACAACTGTTAGAAGACCAGACTTTTCCTTTTGTTTTCCCATCTTTTGAATAAAGATGGATGAAAAGCAATAGAAATCTCCAATAAGATGCTTGTGGATACCAGCTTATGTTGGTAGCACAATGTAGATTCCTATGACATTGCTTCAGGGTGACCAAGTGTTTAAAATAGAGGCTATAAAATAGCCATGTCTGAAATTCCTATAGAAATCTGCATGCTCCAAAATAATCTAAAGAAAGCAATGCAGTTAAGTAACAAATGAAAGTGCTGTGAAGTTCTCATGTCTCTCCAGATGATATACTGAATCCAACTTTAAAAAAGCCTTTGTTCCCCAATGTCTTAAAATGACGGTTTAAGGATACACCTGTAACAGCAGCACACTCTAAAAGTCACTGCATGATTCTTGTAGCTAACAAAATGAAGGAAACTTTGGTACAATATTAAAGCAGCCAGTGTTAATGGATTACAGGATTTGTAAGCAATCCTGCTGCAGAGGCATCCAAAGCACTGCAGGAATGCAGTGGTTTTCCCCAGCATGGACCTGCAGTCTCAGTCTCGGACTTTTCAGGATGTGATAGATCATTCAGATTAGGGCTTTATTTGATTTGCTCTTGCAATGGAGAGCTAAAAACACTGCAATGCAAAAAACATGCAGAGACAGTGGCTGAGGCTGTAAATGTATCTCCTAGCTTTAGCATCCAGGCGCCATGCCACATCACAGAGTAACCCAGGCATGAGAAAGTTACTCTCAGACTGTTAGAGGAGGCATCACCACTTGGACACATAGGGATGGACACACATGCACAGCAAGGCCTGGTGCTTGGGATATTCTGCTGCACTTCAGGCAATGTGGTCTGGCACACGTGCATCCCCCAGGCACCAGCATCAGGATGCGGATATTTCCTAGAGCACTGCATGACCAAGAGCTGCACAACTCAAATGTCTTCAGCGGGCGCAGCAGGACCCACTCTGCTGGGTGCTGTAAACAGAGCACATACCTAAAAGAAAGAAAGATAAATTCAGTCACAGAGCAGGTGAACAGCATAATCAAGAATAAAACCCAATCTTCTCACCCCAAGGCCAGAGACCCACCACTAGTGGTTTCCACTGCACGTTTCCCATAGACTCCAAGAGCTTCTGTACTACTCCAATTGAAAAACCAAATAAACCTAGTGCTACAACAGGCTGAGGCTCCCACCTCTAAGACAAACAGCCTTTGGGACCCCTCAGATCAAAAGAGTGCATGAAGATCTGCTACATCCAACCAAATCACTGCCAACTGTTGAGCAAAGGCTTTTACCAGTGCCACGAACTGACTCAGCTAAAAGCAGAATGGCATTAGACTGGGAAATGCGCCATTGTCAGCACAAAGTGAGTCCACGCACAGGTTTTTATAGCACACAATTTATTATTTCCATCCTTATTACACCAAGGTGTCAAATGAGATCCTGAAGATGAAAAAGCAACAGTTAGTATGCTAATAGCTACACTCGTTTTCAGCCCTGCACTCTTACTCCACAGCATACAAAACACTCAGACTTGGAAAGAAATCAGCCTGCCTTGGCGTTAGCACCTTGCAATTAAATCCTCACCTTTCCATCTCTTGCTCAGAGCACTGTGTTGCTAGAAATAGTGCAGCCCTGCCGTGGCTGCCCACTTTCCTCACATTTTCACTCTTCCAGCAGACTGAGACCACTTGGTTTGTGAGGCCCAGTGGTTAATAAACCCTTGCCTTGCTCTATGGGAAGCCATACCATGATAGCACAAAAAAACTCCCATGTTGACACTACTGTGTTATACACAGGCATTGAAAGCTTTGCAGTTAAATCCATTAACCGTGTGCATTTAGAAGAGACACAGCTACTCTGCCTGTAACTACACCTGAGAGATCCTGCAGAAACACTGCTTCACAGACCACCACCACTCCAGAGCTCCTTAAAGTGAGATTGCTATGTAGTCATTAAAGTGTACAGTACATTGCCAGCTGAGGGAAGTGAAGGCCAGGCCTTTGCAACTGCAATTTTAAAGGAAAAAGTAACACCAAACTTTTAATTAAGTCTTTTCTTACTTCAAAACCCAAACCTACCCACACTATCAGCAGATGTAGCATTAAGCTCTTCTGGGGATGTGGGAAGCATTTATACCAGCCCACAAACCACCTCTGCACTATGTTTTGCCCTTTACAAAGCAGAGGTAACCACATCCACCCCAGCAAGGGCAGGGACTTGTAATTAACTGACAGTTACACAATGCTTCTGCAGGGAAACCACGTGTTTACAGTTTCATTTTGTAATAATTAGTGTCACAAACTACAGCAACATCTCCAGGACTTTAATACCCAAACTGTGTAAGGGGCATTTCACAAAGCTCAGCAAAAAAATACCCTTGTTATTAAGCAATCTGTTAGTCCCACATAAGTAAGTCTGCGCTTATAGATGCCCTGACACGTTGCAGAAGAAGCAGGTAGTAGGCAAAAGTTTGACTTGCTCATGACTCAGTGACATTAAATCAATTTGCTTCCACTAACTGTCTCTGATGCAGTGAGCACTATTCACCCCGCAATTAAAAAAAAGGAAAAGGAAAAGGAAAAGAAAAAGGAAAAAAAGA